>PVHY01008151.1:0-50512 GCA_004024945.1 Uropsilus gracilis
TGATTTTCCCTATATCCGTCATATAAGTGAGACCATCCTGTACTTCTCTTTTTCTTTTTGGCTTATTTCCGCCAATATGAGTTTTTCCAGCTCCATCCAGGTCGCTGCGAATGACATGTGTTTGTCCTCCTTGATGGATGCGTAGTATTCCATCGTGTATATGTACCACATTTTTTTTAGCCAATCATCCGTTTGGGGGGCATTTGGTTTGTTTCCAATTCTTTGCAACTGTAAACAGGGCTGCAACGAACATGCGCGTACATGTGTCCTTTTGAATTAATGTCTTCATGTTCTCTGGGAATATTGTGTATTTGTGAGAATTGTTTTCATTTTTTCTAGATTATTCCAAATGTTATCTTTTGTGTTGTTCACAATACTCTACCAGAAACCATTTTATTTATATTGTACCAGTTGAAAAAAATTTTTTTGAACTATTTATTTTTTTATTGCATATATATATATGAACATACATATAAATATTACATCTTTGTTTATCCTGATAATCTCCCATCACCCTATCACCTACACACCTTTTTTTTTTTTTTTGAGACTAGGTCTCACTATTTTTGCCTGTGGAAACACAGGCTATTGTTGCTCGGGCTACCACAGACTCAAGCAATCCCCAGCCTCTGCTTCCCAGGTAGCTGGCATTACAGGTGCGTGCCACCATGCCCAGCTATTTTTTTTTTGGAACTAGGTCTCACTATGGGCCCCAGGCGGGACTCAAACCATGATCCCTAGCCCCAGCCACTTCATAGGCTGAAGCTTACAGGCACGAGCCACCATGCCTGGCCCTCCACACACCGTCTTTATCTCTTGTGCCTTTCCCCTCCCACAATTTTAATCTCCACTTTCTCCTTTGATCTATGCTTCAGTTCTATTGGTATTTTTATATTTTTCTCCTCTGTTTGTTCGTTTGTTATCTCTAAATCCCTCAAATAAGTAAGACCATCCTATATTTCTCTTTTTCTTTAAGGCTAATTTCCACTGAGATGTTCCATTTTATTCTATCCATATTGCTGCAAATGTCATTAAGTTTGTCTTCTTTGCTTGATGCATAATACTCCATTGTGTAAATATACCACACTTTTCCAGCCACTCATCAGTTTTGGGGCATTTGGGCTGTTTCCATATCTTGGAAATTGTAAATAGTGGTGCAATAAACATGCAAGTAGAGGTGTCATATTTTATTAGTGATTTTGAATCCTTTGGGTAGATTCCCAAGAATGGGATGACAGGGTCAAATGGTAGTTCCACTATCTGTTGTTTGAGGGTTCTCCATACAACCTTCCAGAGTGGCTGGACCAGTTTTCACTCTCACCAGCAGTGTAAGAATGTCCCTTTTCCTCCACGTCAATGTCAATACTTGTTCATTTTTTTATATGGGTTGTTTTTACTGGTGTAAGATGGTATCTCAATGTAGTTTTGCTTTGCATTTCTCTGATTATTAGTGATGTGGAGCATTCTTTCATATGTCTATTGACCATGTGAACTTCCTCTTTGGAGAAGTGATTTTTTAGCACTTCTCATTTTTTGGTTGGGCTTTTTGCTTTGTTTTTACTAAGTTGTGTGTTCTTGTAAATCGTTGTTATCAGAAACCTTTTACTTGTATGGATGGCAAAAATTTTCTCCCAGTTGGTTGCGTTTCTTTTGTTTTGATTATTGTTTCATTTGTTGTAACTTTGTAGTTTGATGTAGTCTCAGATGCTTATGTTTTCCTTCATTATTTTTTCCAGCAGTAAATGTGTCCAGAAACGGATTTCTGAAGTGTAATTCATGGAGGGTTTTGTCCAATTTTCCTCTATGTATTTTATGATTTCAGGTCTGATATCCAAGTCTTTTATCCATTTTGAATTGTTTTTTAGATGGTGTGAGGGAGTTGGCCTGGTTAATTTTTTTGCATGCCTTGGTCTAGTTTTCCTAGCACCATTTATTGAAGAGACTATCCTTGTTCCAGTGTAAGTTTTTCACTCCTTTGTCAAAGATTAGTTGACTATATACGTGTGGTTTCATTTCAGGGCACTCAAATCTGTTTCATTGGTCTGCTTGTTTATTTTTGTGCCAGTACTATGCTGTTTTTAATTACTATGACTTTGCAGTATAATTTGAACTCTGGAATAGCAATACCTCCATTCTCTCTCTCTCTTTTTTTTAGTAAGGAGGATATTTGATATTCGAGGTATTTTTATTGGAATTGCAATATATTTGTAGATTGGTTTTGAAAGAATAGCAATTTCGATAAAGTTGATTCTTCCAATTCATTAGCAAGGAATGTCTTTCCATTTTTTTCTAATGCCTTCTACTTCTTTTAAGAATGTTTTGTAGTTTTCTTTATATAGGTTCTTCAATTCTTTTGTTTATTTTTTCCCCAGGTATATAATTTTTAGTGGAGTAATGGAAAATGGAGTATTTTCTTTTCATATTTTCTCTTCTGACTGAGATTTTGCATATAAAAAGTGCATTGATTTTTGTCTGTTAATTTTGTATACAGCTACCTTACTGGACTGGTTTATTATTTCAATGAGATTTTCTGTGGTTTTTTTTCTGGCTTTTCTACATAGAGTCATGTCAACTATTGATAACTACATTTCTTCTTTCCTTACATGTATTCCTTTTATGTCTTTCTCTTGCCTTATTGCCCTAGCTAGAACATCCAGTAATATGATGAAAAGCAGAGGTGAAATTGGGCATCCTTGTCAGGTTCCAGATCTTAATTGAAATGGTATCAGTTTTTCCCTATTAAGGATCACATTTGCTGTGGGTTTATCATAAATGGCTTTTATTATGTTGAGATATATTCCTTTTATTCCTATTTTATCAAGTGTTTTCATCATGAAAAGGTGCTGAATTTTATCAAATTCTTTTTTCTGTATCTACTTATAGGATCATATGGTTTTTGTTTTTCTCCTTGTTGATGTGATGGATTATGCTGATTGATTTTTGGATGTTGAACCATCCCTGGTTCCTTGGGATGAATCCCACTGGTCATGGTGAACAATCCTTTTCAAGCACTGTTGGATTTTGTTTTCCAAGATTTTTGTTTAGAATTTTTCCATCTGTGTTCATTAAGGAGATTGTTCTATAGTTTTCTTTCTTTTTGGTATCTTTTTGTTGTTTTGGCATTAGTGTGATGTTTGCTTCATAGAATATATTTAGTAGTTTTCCGTCTTTCTCAAGTTTTTGGAAAAGTTTTAGTAGTATAGGTGTTATTTCCTCTTTGAATGTTTGGTAGTATTCATTAGTGGAACCATCTGGTCCAAGGCTCTTGTTTTTAGGGTGAGTTCTGATGACTGCCTCTATTTCACTGCTTGTAATTGGCCTGTTTATGTTCTCTATTTCTTCTTTGTTCAATTTTGGATGACTGTATCATTCAAGGAATTTGTCCATCTCATCCAGGTTGTTGTATTTGTTTGTGCATAGTGTTCACAGTATTCTCTAGTTATCTTTTGGGTTTGTGCTGTGTCTGTTGCAATTTCTCCCTCATTTACAATTCAGTCGGAGTTTTCACCCCTTTTTCTCTATGACCCTTGCTAGGGGTTTTATCAATTCAATTTATTTTTTCAAAGAACTAGTTTTTGGTTTTGTTTATCTTGTCAATGGTCTTTTTGGTTTCTATATTATTTATTTCTGCTTTTATTTTTGCTATTTGCTGTCTTCTGCTGGGTTTTAGATTTTTTGTTGCTCTTCTAGATCCTCAAGTTGTGAGATTAGGTTATTTCTTTGGGTTGTTTTGATCCTTTTGATTTGGTCCATATTACCATGAATTTTCCTCTTAATACTGCTTTTGCTGAGTGCCAGACATTTTTACCTGTTGCATTGTCTTTGTCATTTTGTCTCCATGCATGTTTTAATTTCTTCTTTGATTTCCTCCTTTACCCAGTCATCTTCCAGTAGCCTATTGTTCAGTCTCCATGTAGTATATATTCTCCTTATCTTCTTTTCATTCCTGCTTTCTAGTTTGATGGCTTTAATACCAGAGAAAAAAGTTGGTATTTTTTAAATCTAGTTGCTTTAGGTGTAAGCTCAGATACTTTTTGTATTTCTTGTTTCTCAATGTAAGAAGGTATTGTTCTTGAGTACATTATCAGGATTCAATTTCTCATTTACCAATTAAGTCAGTTACTTAGGGAAAATACTAGAGTTGTTTTATGGAAAAACCTCTAGTCCACTGGAGTTGTGTGAAACAATAGAAGCCTTCTATTTGAATGATATCTTCACTCAAAAAGCTGAGTGCATGACGTGGAAGAAGTAGTCAGAGGTCATCCTGATATATCCGGTGTAGAACTTCTCTTTGCTCAAAATATAGAATCTCAAAATTCCCAGTGCCTTATGTTCAAGGTAAATTCTTTTTTCATGAGTGTTATGCATAAGAAGTGAGCTTCTTATCACCTACCATACCTGCAAGTAATTGTTTAAATTATAGATCACCAAAGATGTGACAACAAAATCTGAGGTCCCTACTGCTTTGCCCAAGAAGAAAGCACTCTGGCTGGAAACCATGGGAAAGGGACTCCTGTGTTTGTATATGCCACAGTCTGGTTTAGTTTTGTTTTACAGAACTGGGGATGAAGAGAGTAGTCTTGCTTCAAATACTATAATTTTTCTTTTATCTTAATGAATTTTTAGCAGTTTTCTCAAAGAGTTATTTCATGATTTGCTTCTTTTGCTTAGAGTCATTTTCTGAGTCTTTAAATCATTGCTTTAGAAAAGTTTTCCCCAGTTTTATTGGGAGGACAGTAGAATTTTTCAACTGTTATGATGGAAGCTAATTTCCTGTATATTCAACTTTAGTTCAGATATATTGAAGTGGTTCATTACTTTCTGAAAATTATTTACAATGACATAAACAGTTTATTATTATTTACATTTATATTATTTACATTGGCACAATACAGTCTACAACACTGTATTTGTTTTAGGGGTATATGGTCACACATCCTCAAATATATGTTAACAAACATACCTACCATAAAATCACAAAGCAAAAAGCACAATTGCCTCCAAATAACATTCTATCCTCTTCTTCTATTTGTTCACCATCTAAGCCATCCCATTTCTGGCAATTTTAGTTCTACAATCATATTTCTAGCATTCATTTTTGGTTTAGCTTTGTCTGCTCCTTTTGGTTCATTTCTTTATACTACACATATGAGCATTATCTCTAGATATTTATCTTTCTCTTTTTGACTTTTTTTCACTAAGCATGATCCATTGAAATTTTATCTATGTTGTAATAAACATATATTTCATTCATTTTTATTTTTGAGTAGTGTTATAATGTGTATATTCTTCAAATATTTTAATTTACTTATTTGTCACTGAGCAATTAGTTGGTCTATAGCTTGTCTTAATCCATTCATCTGTCACTGGGCATTTGGACTGTAAATAGTGCAGCAATAATGAACATAAGAGTACATGTGTTCTTTTTAGTTAGTGCTTTTTCATTCTTTAGGAAGAAATCTATGAGTGGAATTGATGATATGGTAGATCCATTTTGAATATTTTGAGAAAACTCCATAATGTGATCCATAGGGGCTAAGTCTCTAGATTATGCTACATTCCCACCAACACTCTATAGGCATTCTTTTTTCTCTACACCCTCACCAGCATTTGTTGCTTCTGGTCTTTTTGATATGAGCCATTCTTACTTGTATAATATGTCTTAATGTGTATATTTATTTGCATTTTTCTGATAAGTGATGTTCAACGTTTTTCTTCCATTTGCTTGTTGACTATCTTTGTATCTCTTTTGGTGAAATGTCTACTTAGATCTTCCGCTATTTTATACATTTGGTCACTTCCTTTTCTTTTGTTAAGTTTTATGAATTCTTTCTAGATTTTATGTGGCAATTCCTTGTTGTATATATGATATGCAAATATATTTTCTAATTCAGTAGGGTGTCATTTAGCTATTGCAATCATTTCTTCTACTGTGCAGAAGGTTTTTATTTTGATAAAATCCTATCTGCTTATTTTTGTTTTGTCTCTCTGGCCATTGTAATAATTGCGTCCTCCAAAGACAAATGAAGCCAATGTTGCAGTTTTAATTCTCACACTTAAAACTTTCAATAAATAATTCTGGTTTTTTTTGTGCATGCCACAATAGTCTACATTAATTACTTTGCATACAACTGGCCATTTTACCCCAAAAACATGTTTTGAAAAGAACTTTCTTTTTTCTTTTTCCATTTTATGTTCTTAGATATTTTGCAATAAATTAAATTAACAGCTCATATCAATGTGTTTATTTCTGCCCTATCAGTTTTGTTCCATCATTCTCTCTTTTAATTCCAATACAATACTCTTTTGATTACTATAGATTTGTTATATAACTTGAAGTATAAGATCATAATACCTCCATTCTTTTCTGTTAGAATTACTTTGATTGTTTTGTATTAAGGTTGTTCATTACATAAAGGCCTTGACCTCATGCTAAAATCCATGGTACAACATCTGCATCACTTTTTTTTGGCATACTAAAAATGACTCTCATAAAGTGAACTTGCCTTAAATAGTAAAACTTACTTTCAAGCAATACAAGGAAATTTTTGCAGCTAATAATTTGTTAACATAATTTTATTTGGTTTTTGAATGTTTAGAACAATTATCCTTTCCATAATAAAAAGTCCAGTGTATAGCCATATCAGCATGAATGTACCTGATCTCATTTGCCAATAATAAATAGTACAGTTGAATGCGGGTGAGGCATGAGCAGAAGAGATTAAGATGATGGCTCAGGGGAGATATGGTGGTGGGAGAATCTTGGGTTCTACAATGATGTTTATTACTATATATACAATCAATTAAAATAAATTAAATAATTAAAAACATTTAAAAAATGAAATAAAAAGTACAGAAAGGATTGTAGAAAATGTTAAAGCAGGTCTGTACCTTAAGGATCTTCTAGTTAGGTTCATGTGTAGCAGATCAAACTCAGGGTTTAGATGCTTAGCATTTTCTCTCCGTAGTTACACATAATGCCTGTTAAAGAGCAACGAGAACATTACTCACACTTTAGAATATATGAAATAATTCAATATGTATTATTTTTCATGACCTTTATAACAACTCAGGGGAGAGTTCTGAATAATATTTTCATTTTCACTTCACAGTGAGGACATTGTAATCAAGTTGCCAACAGATATGAAAAATGAATACATGGCTACTTGACTTAAATTTCCTATATTTTCCATTATATCGGGCTTCAGATCAGGTGTCCAAGTTAGAAAACAAACTCTCAACATTGAGACAAAAAGTTTCACATTCTACTAATAGCATCAACTAATATTAATATCATCAACATTAATTCAGTCAGAGGTGTAAATTGAGTAGAAAATTTAAACTTGAGGCAATATTTTAGAAACAGATTCTCACTCTAGTCACTGACACTTCTGACCTAATATTTGCTACTGCTTTCATCCTCCGCCTAATTGATATTCCATATTTATATATTCTTTTGTTTTAGAAGAGTAAACTCAGTGAAGTGCTTTCAAAAGTATGGACTAATGTTTAGTCATAAAACATACTCTGATATTCTTGATGACTCCTATTGATGACACCTTACTGATGTTCAAGCTACTCACCTATCTGGTAAACAAAACTATTAGTATGTAATATAATCAGGAAAATAGAGATTCATCATATTTTCCTTTAAATGTCAGATAAAACTATTATAAAATACACCATGAAAGAAGAAAGTAGTTTCAACATAATCATTAAGTATTTTTCTTATTCTTTTCATACTTTACTTAAGAATCAAGTAGAAGTATGCAGGTTGTGAAATATCATAAAAAACAACTACAGATGACTGGGTAAAAATATTTCAATTTGTCACATGTTTGTGAAATTTTTCTTTCCCTAACTCAGGATCGGAATTATTTGAATCATACAAAGTCTGGTTCCATTTTTTACTCAGCCATGTGCTAGTTGTGTTACATGTATTTTTAGGTTCTTCATCTGAATTGGGAATCAAAGTAATACTAAAGAGTTTTTGTAAAGAAAATGAGATAATGTATACATAAAAAACTATTACATTAAGTGAAAAACAAGAGGCAGATTTTATATATATCAGATTTTCTTTTCTTTTTTTCCATTCACAGTGAGGAAATTAATAACCACTGAAGTTCTCTGAGCATATACCTGAGTCTACTTCATTGTATTGATTCAAAGTAGGGAAAAGTTCATGAAATGCAGACCAGTGAGTGGATTATAATTGAAGGAGAGAGTTAGAAAATAGGTAAAGACAATGAATTAATAACAGGGTGCAATGGTGCTGGGAAAACTGTAATCAAGACATGCAAAAAAATGAACCAAGACACCTCCCTAACACCATATACAAAAATGAACTCAAAATGGATAAAATATTTGGATGTGAGACCTGAAACCATAAAATACATAGAGGAAAACTTGGGCAAAACACTTCATGAGTTACAATTCAGAAATTCATTTCTTTATATATACAGTGGGCAAAAAATGAAGAAAAACATAAACAGTTTGGGCTATATCAAATTATAGAACTTCTGTTCAACAAAAGAGACAACAAACAAAACAAATAGAAACCCAACTGAATGGGAGAACATTTTTGCCCTACACAAAAGTGATAAGGGATTGATAACAAAGATCCATAAGGAACTCACACAACTTAGCAAAAGGAAACCAAGAAACCCAGTTAAAAAATGGGGAGAGGAACTAAAAAGATACTTCTCCAGAGAGGAAATACTAATGGCCAACAGGCATATAAAACGTTGTTCAACATCACTAGCAATAAGGGAAATGCAAATCAAAGCCACAATGAGATACCAACTTACACCAGTATTAGTGGCCCACATGAAAAAAAACAGGCAACACGTGGTAGCATGGATGTGGAGAGATAGGACACTGTTACACTGTTGATGGGAATATAAACTGGTCCAACCACTATGAAAGTCAGTATGGAGGACCCTCAAACTAATGATAATGAAACTACCATTTGACCCAGCAATTGCACTTTTGGGAATCTACCCAAAGGAGACCTCAATGTGGGTACAAAGGGACACTTGTCCTTGTATGATTTTAGCAGCACTATTTATAATTGCAAGGATATGGAAGCAACCCAAATATCCCGAAATAGATGAATGTATGAAAAAGATATGGTATCTTTTTTTACCATAAAAATTTACTCCATACACAATGGAATATTACTCATCAATTAAAAATGACAAATTTGCTGATTTTATGATAACATGGATGTACCTAGAAGAAATCATATTAAAAGAAACAAGTCAGAAAGAAAAAGACAATCAAAATTGTTTCATTAATATAAGGGACATAAGAAAAAGAAACAAAAAACCAGGAAGAAAAGTCAAAACAAGCTAAAAAACAAACTGAAGTTCACAACCGAGGTGGGTGGATGGATGAGTGAGGGAATGATCAGGGATGGGAGAGCCCTGGGGATTACAAAGATGTGAAATAATTATCTATATAATAAAGTATTTAAATAAATAAGGAAAAAAATAACAGGATGCCTCCAAAACCTAAGTCAATTCATCAATTTGACTGGACAACAATCATGGGCCAAGAAGGTGTCCCCTTCCCCCATCCCAATAATGAGTGTAATATCCAGCATAACAAACAACACAATGCTAAAACAATGAGCCAAAGTTAGTTTCAGAAATTTCTGCCAGATAAAGTTGACAGGCTCAAGGAACCTCAGTAGACTAGGAGATCCCACAAACTCAATAGACCTTGGTAGCTTAGGAGACCACAAACTCAGTAGTCCTTGTTAGTTTAGAAGACTCTTGCAGACCCAGCCAATTAGCAAGAAACACAACACAGAGACACCCAAAGAATGAAGGTTTGGTCTCCTTTTCTAGCATACTATATCCATATAAACACTTGGTTTTAGCCGCCTTAATTAACTACCTACAAGGGACCCCTCTCTGTTCAGAGAGCTTTCCTATTTTCCATATCAATAAATATCTTATTTTTCTGTATCTTTGGTCTTGATGTTGAATTATTTCCTCACCAAAGAACCAAGGTAGTCCACCTGGGGCCCTAAGATTCTAGGTCTGCTCGCCAAAACTCTGACTCATCTGGTGTCATGACTTGGATTAACAGCTGTCAATCATCTGTCTCTTTCTTTACATCTTTCTTCCTCTGTCTTTGGAAGATCTTAAGTGAAATTTGAGGCAGTTGAGGCAGCTGACTTAGGCTACTTTTAGGTGCTTATGAAAGTTCTTGAGGAAATTATGGAACACCTATAGCTTAACCAAGCAGAGGCTGGGGTCTTCTCTTTCTTTTAAAGCCAGACACAAAACAGCTTCACTTATCCCTCCTCTCATGCTCTGCTGAGCAATAGTAGCTTTCTCTACTGCCCTGGTAAGATTCTGAGAATTCAATCAAACACCTAAAACCTGTCTGGTAAAACAGACTGGTAGAACTCTGGAAATGCCAAAGTGTGAATGAAAAAGTTTCCCACACTCTGTTCTGCACTGTACTTTGCTTGCATATCTACAGCCTGTGTGAAATAGGGTGGTCCCAAGAGAAAGGGGAGATATCAGGTTCCCTACACCACCAAAGGAAGTAAGGAGTTGGGCAGAGGGGGAGAAATGGAGAGTAGCCTGGAAGAAGTAATGAGTACAAGAAGGATACCTAGAGGAGGAAGGAGCAGAGAGACTTGTGAAGAAGCTGTGGTTGCTTTTTGGCCTTGGAATGGAACCAGACACTTGAGAGACATGGAAGGAAACAATTAAAACATACATATGTGAGAGACCCAGGGGAAAGTTAACAAAGGTCGTCTTGATTTTCATTTTCTCCTTCTTGTTTCAGACATGCTGGACCCCTTCTGGTCATTTTCTATGGTTGCCCACTAGATGGTGAAGTAGGCTTGTGGTAAGTTTTTAGGGCTCAGTGACCCACTTTGGGTCAACCCTGTTTGGTTGGACATTTACCCAAGAGAGGACAGGTAATTTTGAGTGGTTAATTTGGAAACTATTATTTGTATTTCCACTTTCTTCTATTTGTTGCACATGGATTATATTAAAGTTCTTATCCTTATGTGGCAGATGGCAGAATCTATATAGAACAGGCAGGTTTGTGGGTTCTGGTATGTCCCTCACCCTATTCTGTAACTTATGATCCATTGAAAAGGCTCCCCTAAAATTACTGGGAATCATGCTGGCTAGACAAAAACCATTAGTGCGGCCACCAGCCTAAAGTCTCAGGGAATAAGTTATGTTGTTTAGAGAGTAGAGAGTCCCTTGTCTCTTTCAAAATGGGAACATTATCCTTAAGCTATTTTGTTTCCACTATGACTATCCATCTGAGTCACAGATCTCTGGCTTCCCTTGTCCTCTCCCCATCTGAAAGTGGAACTACCATTTGACCCAACATTTCTACTAGCAATCTACCTAATTGACACAAAACACTAAATAAAAAAGATATATGTACATGGATGTTTATTGCAGCACTATTTACAATTGCCAGGACATGGAAACAAACCAAATGCTCCAAAACTGATGAGAGGCTGAAAAAGATATGGTTTATGTACACAATGGAATATTATGCATCAGTCAAAGAATAAAAACTTATATCATCTGCAGCAACATTCATGGAGCTAGAAGGAATCATGTTAGTGGAAATAAGCCAGAAAGGAAAAGAGAATATGGGATGTTCTCACTTATATGAGGTATATATGAAAAACAAACAAACAAATAAACAAGAAAAATTTAAAGCTGCCAAAAGAACTTAAGCATAGAGCAAGAGAGGGGTGGATGGTGAAAATGGGGGAGGGGGTGAGCACAAAAGATTAAGATGGTTCATGAGTGATAAGGTGATGGGAGAACCTCGGGGTAGACAGTGATATAATTTATATATGTGTATATATATATGTGCAATCAATAAAAAATTAAAAATGAGAAATGACAGAAAGAATATTCTTTCATTCCCTTCCAGATGAATAATTCACCTTCCAGTGCCTAATCACTCTTGAAATGTGTCTACAAAAGTTGAGACCCTTTAAATCCTAAGTTCTTCAGATAGAAACTTCTGATTTTTTTCTGCACCACTGTCTGGCTATTCAACAAGATAAAGAATGGTGAATATTGGGGGAAATATCAATTACAACACTATTCTTCCATTAAAACTCTTCTGTAAAAAGTGGGGAAAAGGGTCAGTTTCCCATATGTCCAGGTATTCTTTGCCTTACATAAAAATCAGAATCTGTGCTTCCTGTAAAATAAACACTGCTGTCTTGACCATAGTCTCCTGCACCTCCAAGGAAAATCAACAATCCAATCACTTAAATTCAAAGTCTACCTCAAAGAAATCTAAGGTACCCCCTCATACCTTTTATCCCTCTGTGCCCAATGGCCTTTATATATCCACCAAGACATGTCTCTCTTACCCCCAAAGAATTCTAAATTAATGAAGATTTGGGAAGGTTTTCACAAATCCTAGAAAAATATATAGATTGTTTTCAAATTCTGAGGCAGATATTTCAGTTATCTGGGGGTGACATAATGCTTATCCTTTTTTCTTTTCTTTTTTTTTTTGGTTTGTTTGTTTCTTATGCATTACTAGGCTTTAATAAGCATGAGCCAAGAATTCAAAAATAAGAATAACATATACATCATAATACATAAATGCCATCTTGTGAAACATCAAACATTTCATCTCGCCTGGCATTTTGCTTCTGAAAATGGAAGCACTCTGGTACATGGTGGAGTTGTTTCCAGGATGGATGACAAGGCTGGAAACCATAGCATAGTACAGTATATTGAGAACTAAGAGATTTGATCTTGCCCTGCCACTAGCTTACCAGGCAACCACGTATTCACTGATATTTGCTTTGAGTCCTCATCATTGGGTACACTGTAGGTTCTTAACGAATTTTTAAAAATTTTTATTTTTTAAATTATATATATCTTTACATTTTATTTTTAAAACTATATTTTTAAATTATATATATTTATTTTAAAAATTATTTATTTTTAAATTATATATACTTATTTATTTTATTTATTTTTAAATCATATATACATATAGTACATTATTGAGTTTTCTCATTTGCTTAACACCTATTAACATTCTTATTTTTTTTTGCCTTCCCCCCCATTTTTCTCCTCCTCCTCTCTTACTCTATAGCTCAGTTCTGTTGGCTGTTTCTAATTTTTCTTGTTTGTTTTTCCTTATATCCTTCATGTAAGTGAAACCATCCTGCATTTCTCCTTTTCTTTCTGAATTATTTCTGCTAATATGAATCCTCTAACTCCATCCATGTTGCTGCAAATGAAATGTTTGTCCTCCTTAATTGATGCATAGTATTACATGGTGTACATATAACAATTTTTTTCAGTCATTCATCAGTTTGGGAGCATTTGGGTTGCTTCCATATATTGGCAATTGTAAACAGACCTGCAATAAACATGTACGTACTGGTGTCCTTTCAATTAGTGCTTTCATATCCTCTGGGTAGATTCCCAGTAGTGGGATTGCTGGGTTGAATGGTATTCCACTTTCAAATGTTTAAGGATCCTCCACACAGTCTTCCATAGTGGCTGAACCAATTTGCACTCCCACCAGCCGCGTAAGAGTGTTCTTTTTTCTCCACACCCTCACCAACACTTGTTGTTGTCCTTTTTATTTATATGGGTCATTCTTACTGGTGTAAGGTGGTATCTCAGTGTGTTTTTAATTTGCATTTCCCTGATTATTACTTATATTGATACATAATGCTTACTCTTAATTAGACATTCACTGGCTAAAATAACCTTGCTCAGCACTAGACACAGCTGCAAAGTTTGGGAATCAATTCTGAAGAAGTTGTCCCCCAGAAGATATCCAGTTGTCCCCTGGAAGATATTCATCCTACCAAGATGAAAAGGCAGATTATGACAAGACTACTTCCTTATCTATGATTAATGATTAAGGTCTACCTGGTCCTAGCTTATTAATAATTCCAAGTTGTCTATTGTAGATTAGGTAATGAAAATCCTTCTTCATTCTTGAACCATGATAGAGGCTTTAGGTCATTATACTTATCTAAATCTTGATATGACATCTTGGGAGATAATTCTAAAAGAAAAATTAATCATTCATTTTACCCTGGGCATTATGAGGAAGTTACAAAGACTAGCTCTAGGTCCAGACATCACATTAAATATGTTCATAAAGGTGACCAATCCTGTCTATTAGATCAGGTGGGAAAAAAAAGACAAATATAAGGTTGTTACCCTAGTGGACATTTTGTGGGCTTCTGCCCCAGTCTACTAGAAATTATCCCCGATGGCTGCCTGCTTTGGTTTTGGCAAGCAAGGACAAGGACTACCCTTTTAATAAACTCTACCTCTGCCCTAACTGCAATAACCATCACTGGAGATTAGAGTGTCCCTTAAGGTGAAGGGGTCAGGTCAGGCCTCCCAACTGGTCCAAAGCAATTGTTGGGGGCCAGTGCTCACTTTAACTATTACTTGAACCATCAGAAAAGTATCATTCAGGAACCATGGGTTGTTTTGGGGGTTGAGGGATTGTATATCAACATTTTATTAGGATCTGGAGTCACCTACATTTTTCCTATCTCCCACCAGGATTGGCTGTTCTCTTAAATTGCTATTGTACAGTTGTACTGGAACCTCAACCTCCAATACTTCATCACTTTACTAAGCTACTGAGTTTTTTTCTGGGAACTACCACCTCTTTTCTCATTTTCTTTTTTTTCTTTTTTTTTTTTTTTTTTTTTGCTCATGCCTGATTGCCGCATATCACTCCTGAGTAGAGACATGCTGGTCCACTTGGGAACAGCTATGCTTTTACAACAACCCAGCCAACACTCTGTCCTGAATAGAGTAAGAGATAGATGCAACAGTATTGGCTGAGAAGAGAAAAATGGGAAAGCACTAATGGCACCCCCTACCCAAATACACCTCAAAGACACTTCAAGTTTTCCCGAACAGAAATTAGTATCCCCTTAAAACAATGCAAAATAGGGCTTCACACTTGAAATTAACAACCTAGAAGCCCAATGAGGATGATGGTTCAAGGGTGACATGCTGGTGGAAGAAGTTTAGGTATACAAAGATTAAAGAATAAATACATATGCTCGATAAAAATAAATAAAAAATAAAAGGTATTAACCCTGCAACAGTACTTACAATAGAAATATTCTAGGGGTGAAGAAACCTAGTGGGGAATGGGAGGTAAGACCTGTACTAAGGTAGTGAATGAGGATGTAATCACTTTACATTCAGTAGTCCCAAATTCCTGTACCTTAACAGTCTAGACTAAAATTCCTTGAACCAAGATGGATCCTTTCGCATGTCCCTTCACCCATACTCACAATTCCTACTTGCTTGTGCAAAGCCATCAAGCCTTGATTCCCTGTTAACTTGGACTGTCCTTTCCCAAGGTTTCTAGGGCAGCCCTCATTTATTTGGAAAAGACCTGAGTGAGCGTGTAACTGACTTTTCCTGGCTAGGGACCACTGTTTTAAAGTATGTAGATAGCATTCTCTTCTGTTCAGATATTGAGGATGAAATACAAAAAGACAATACCTGGTTACTGCATTTCTTGGCTTCTCATATGTATAAAGTTTTATGTAAATTATATTTTAATAGAATTTAAAAAAACACCAGTGATTTTTGTAAGTTTATTTTATATCTTATAACTTTACTGAACTCAACTAGATCTGTTTATGGTGATGCTTTTAGGATCTATATATGCACACACACACACACACACACATATATATATATATATATATATATATATATATAAGCACTCCAACAGAACTTAGAATACATATTCTTCTAAAATGTTTGTGGAATATTCTCAAGTATATGTTCTGACAAAAACAATTCTCTCTGAATTATTAAGGGCTGAAATCATGCAAAGCATATTTCTAAAATTAATGGTATGAAGCTAGACATTAACCACAAGAGAAAAGATCAAATCATCACATATATGTGAAGAGCAAAAACCATAACTTCCTGTAATTAATAAATTCAAATAGGAAATTCAAATAAACTATATAACCTGCCACATAAAGGAGTTAAGAAAAAGAACTCTGGCAAGATGGTGGTAGAGTGAAAACACTGGTTTCCCCTTCTCCAAACTCTAGCAACTACACTGCTATAAAACAAAGTAAAAAACCACGAGGGAATACTGAATTATCACAGCACACATTAGAAACATCAGTATGTCAAAAGCCGATAGGAAAATTTTAAGTGAATTTTATTTGGAATGATAAAGGGGTAGCATAACACAGAAGAGGAAGGAATGGTTGCTATGCAGAGCTACAGCTATTAACTTAGTCATACATAAACACTGGGGGTCCAGGGATTCACTACTACACAAGATAGGGGAATATTTGAGTTCTAGGACAAAATTTGCATTGTTCTTGAAGTAAAGGGATGGGGGCTTTTAAAATACAATAATTACAATCTGAATTGAGTCAGAGAACTTGACCTTCCTGAGAGAAGAGGCTACCATTTGAAGCTCAAGCCGAGATATCCAAAATATCTGCTCCACATAGGGCTAAAACCAAAATAAATAAATAAGCAAAAAGCTCCAGTTTGAACAAACTAGATCTCAAATACCTACCAATAAAGAAAACATGTCCTAACAAGTTTATGCACTATCAAAGAAAGAATAGCTTTTAGTCTGTGATTCTATATAAGTGATAATCTCTTATCAGCAGTGCATCTAGAACTTTAAATAGTTTAGAGTGATGTAGACAATAGACTGGAAAAAACATTAAGAATGAGGAGCTGGTTTAGAGGAGAACTTCACTATGAAAACGCACCACAAAGGGACACCTGTACTCAGATGTTTATTTCAACACTATTTATAATTGCAAGGATATGGAAGCAACCGAAATACCCAAAAACAGATGATGGATGAAAAAAATGTGGTATATATCCACAATGGAATATTACTCATCAATTAAAAATGACAAATTGGACGATTTTATGATAACATGGATGGACTTAGAAGAATTCATATTAGCAGAAACAAGTCAAAAAGAAAAAAAAACAGAAACCGAATGGTTTCACTACTATATGGGACATGGGAAAGATAAACAAAAATCCATGGAGAAAAGTAAAAAAAAAAAACAACAACCAAATTGAAGTACAAAACTTGGGGGGGTGGGACAAGACTGGGGGGGGCAGGGTGGGAATGGTCAGGGGAGGTGAACCCCAGAGATCACCGAGATGTGAAATTTATACATAAATAAATTATGTAAAATGAAAAAAGAAAACCCACCACACAATTCTGGCACCCTAAGAACAGGAGGAAATTCAAATTTCCAAGTCTATGGAGGTGATTCTTTGGTGTTCCACTACTCCCCTGCTTTTCATGCCCAGTATCTCCTATAGTGCTAGTTTTCAGATTACTACAGTAGGAGTGAAGAAAACAGTCTGAAGATATATACCTATAAAAAATACCAATAAATAATTTTAAATGAAACAGAACATATCAGAAATGCCAGAGCATAGAAACTTAAAATGATCCCCCAAACTCAGTTTAGTTAGAAAGCATGACAGAAGGGTAGTTCAAGGCAAAAGTTCTGAGAATTATCATGTAACTGAATAAAAAAGATGTAAAATGACAATATAATTGATTTTAAATATAAAATTAAGTGTCTGGATTACAGATAAACAGAAACAACAGAGAGAATTAATGAGCTGGAAAATAAAATGCTAGGGAAAAAATGGCAAGAAGAATCTAGGGAAAAATAATTAAAGAAATGAAAATAGGCTAAGCATCCTCTAAGAAAACTTCAGGATAAATAACACCTATAACATGGGAGTCCCAGGAAAATAGATAAGGAAAGTGTAGAAAATTTATTTTAAAAAAATCAATGAAAATCATTTCAATCTGGGAAATGAACCAGACATTGTAATCCTAGAAACCCAATTTTTAAAAAATAATCAAAACATTTAAATTTGTATTAATTAAAATTATAAATTAAGAATAATTGCTAAAATTATTTAAAATTCAAATAATTTTAATTAAAAAATAATGCTAGACAGACACCCACCAAGATATACAAGAATGAAGTTGTTAAAAAACAATGACAAAGACAATTAAAAACATCAAGAGAAAATGAAAGGGAACACGGATCTTTTAATCTTTAAGGGAACACAAATCATCAGCAAATCATTCAATAGAAACATTACAAGCATGAAAAAACCTGAAAGAGATAATTAAGGTACTTAAAGAAAAAGATTTACAGCCCAGAATCTTTACCCAATGAGAGATTTACATTCAATATGGAATAGTCAGGATCTTCATTGATAAGCAAGAACTAAAAGACTTTATGAGCACCAAGCCACAAAAATGATGTTATGCAGGTGTGATTTTAACACAACAGAACAATGAATACAGAGACAATAAAAACCTAAATTACCTAATGTGAAGAGTAGAAGAAAAGTAACAATGTAGCCCCAAACCACTCAGGTACTGTCAAAAATACTGTCAAATATTTTGACATAAACAAAAAAATCTATGGGACACAATAAAAGGTGTTTTAAAGGGGATGATAATTGGAATGCAGGGTTACATTAAAAAGCAAGAAAATTCCTCCAAATATTATATCTAAAGCAACTTGAAAAAGAGGCTAGTTTATAGAAGGAAGGAAATAATAAAGAAAATAGATACCAAAACTATTGTATAAAAATCAATGAAACTAAGAGTTGATTTTGTAAACAAAATAGATAATTCTAGTTAGACTAATAAAAACTAATTAAACTTATTAATTAAAAAGGAAATATTATTAGCACAGATAGTACAAAAGTATTAGAAATCATGAGATTACTATGGAAAACTATATTACAATAAATTCAATAAGCTTGAAGAAATGGATAAATTTCTAGATTAACATAGCTCACCAAGATTAATACAAAATAGATGAAATAGACATGTGTGGCATCTACAGGTGAGAGAGTTCTGGCGGTGCTGGAGTCTGTGACCTGATTGCACCACCCCCCTCCCATCACCCTGAGGACCATCGAACCCCACTCCCTCTCTGTGTGAGCAGCGGTGGGGAGCTCCAGCTGGCTTTGGGAGACTTGGGGCATCTGCAAGTGAGAGAGTTCTGGCAGTGCTGGCGCCTATTGGCACTGCTGCAGATAGGAACCTCAACAAGAATTATAACATTGGATAGAGAATGCAAAAGTAAAACACAGAACAGCCCAGAAAAAAAGGAAAGGAATTCATCCCCCAAAACAGCCAACAGAAGCAAGAAATTATACAGGCACATGGGCAGAAATTACCACAAACTGATATACTTCAACATGCCAACCAATACTAGAGCAATTGTTGCACAATATGTAGAGCAAACCTGAAGGGAAAACACAGAAGGAAGAAAAATACAAATACTCAAGTGAGCCCAAAGGGAAATAATCCATCTCCAAAGGATAAACAATCTCCAGAAACCAACAAAGATGAAATTGAAGAAATGCCCTTTATGCCTCATAAAGAATTCAGACATAATATGCTAAAAGCAATCAATGAGTTAAGAGGAGAAGTAGAAAAATATAAAAAGGAATGTAGCAAAATGATTATCATTGGTGAATAGAAAAACAAGATTGAAACCCTAAATAAGAAAATGAAGGAGATGCAGTATATAAGAGGAATAGTAGGAGACCTCAAATATACAGGGAAAAGCCATGACAGCAGACTAGAAGAAATTGAAGAATGAATCAGCACACTGGAGGATACATAAATAGAGAGAACTAAGAGAGAAAAAGAGAGAGAAAAACAAAGAAGACAGGAAAAAAATAAGAGCTCTATCAGATACCCTAAAGAAATGATATATAAGAGTAATTGGAATCCCAGAAGGAGAAGAGAAAGACATAAGAAATGAAAGGCTTTTAAAGGTGATAATAGAAGAGAACTTCCCAAACTTGAAATGAAATGAAATGAAAATAGACATACAGGAAACAAAATAGACAGCAAACTACTTAAATGAAAGAAAAACCACAGCAAGACACATAATCATAAAACTTCCAAGAGTCTGAGATAAAGAAAAAAATAATGAGGTTGACTAGAGAGAGGAAACAGATGACCTACAAAGGAAAACCCATTAGACTGACCTCAGATTTCTCTGAAAAGAGACCCCAACCAAGAAGAGAATGGAGCCACATCTTCAAAAAGTGCCAGCCAATAATACTCTACCCTGTAAAGTGGTCCTTCCTTTATGAAGGAAAAATTAGAACTTTCTCAGACAAACAAAGCCTCCAAAAATTTGCTACCACCAAATCCCCACCCCAAGAAATATTGGAAGAAACCTCAAGACCAAAACCCTCAGATGAATAAATAGAATAAATATAACAAGAAACCAAACCAGAACCTCAAAATGACCTCTAGAAAACCAACATTAGAACCTCACATATCAATAATCACTCTAAATGTCAATGGTTTAAACTCATCAAGAAAAGACACAGAGTTACAGACTAGATAAAAAGACATAACCCAACATTCTGCTGTCTCTAGGAAACACTAAAGATAAGCATCTTTAGTCTAATCCCTAATATAATCCCTAAAAATAAGCATAGACTGAAGGTGAAAGGATGGAGAACAATTCTATAAGTGAATGATCTCCCAAAAAAGGAATGGGTAGCCATTCTCATAGCAGATAAAGCAGATTTCAGAATAAAAAAAGTGACAAAGGATAAAGACAGACACTATCTAATGGTACATTGTTCAACCCACCAAAAAGATGTAACAATTATCAACATATATTCACCAAACGAGGGAGCACCAAGATTCATAAGACAGCTACTAGCAGAACTGAAAACAAATATTGGTGAAAACACATACATAGTAGGAGAATTTAACACCCCACTCTCGCCAAAAGACAGATAAGCAAAACAGAAATTAAACAAGGACACAAAAGTTTTGAAGTAAGACCTAGACCAAATGGACCTAATACTAAACAAGGACACAAAAGCTTTAAAGTAAGACCTAGACCAAATGGACCTAATACAAGTCACTGCACAGGACACTGCACCCCCAAAGAAGGGAATACACCTTCTTTTCAAATTCACATGGTTCCTTCTCTAAAATTGACCACATCTTAGGACACAAGGAAAACTTGAACAAATTCACAAAAATCAAAATTATACCAACTTTTTTCTCTGATCATAGAGGCACCAAACTAGAAATTAACAAAGAAGGGAAAGCAAGTGATAGGGGGTGCCACCCCCCCCCCCCCGGTGTCATTGTCTCTTGTTAAAGATGGCAGATTTCAAGGAAGATATGCTAAAATGTGAGAATGGCCTTAATTAGAATTTCCTTTCAGAAAGATACAAGGGAAAGGAAGAAGTAAAACAGGTTTTTTTTTTTTTGTAATGTTCCCAGAAGGTGAAAATAGAAAGAATATATAAAGAGGCTTGAAACAAAGAAAAGGAAAAAAAATGGGAATTCAGATTCAGATTCAGGTTTAGTTTCTGCCATTTTATGGAATGAAAATGTGAGCCATGTGAACTTGGCCATGAGGCCAAGGCCTGGGGCCTGCAGCCTTTGGTGGGCCCAGGCTAACAGCATATGTGTCAAAGGAATTTAAAGACTTTGCAGATTTGAACTCCGTGTTGGAGTTTGTTTTGCTGAGTTTGACTTGTGTCTGGAAGTCGTCATGCGAAAGTCAGGCCTGAAAAAAAAGAAAGTGAACTTTGCTGGTTCTGGTACCATGGAGATTCTACTACATGGAGAACAAGAAGACAGCATGAAGGAGCTGGAGCATGCTAAAGGAGCACACCAAAGGTGCGTACCAAAGGAAGATGTCTTCAAACATCTGGAGATGAACTTTGACTGACTGGACAATGGTGAGTTGATCAAGACTGAGAGACTGAGGATTTTTAGGCAATCTGGGAAAGGGCTTTGGACAATGTTGAGAAAGGTTTTGGACAATCTTAAAGTAATCGGACTTTTACTTACATGTTTCTTTTGTAGTAATTAGGAAATCACTGTTAGAAATAAATTAGTCTTCACTCTGAGAGTCTTGTTTTGATGGGATTTTGGTGAAAAGCCTGGGGATGGTAGAAAGAACCCACGAAAGTTTAAAAGAGGGTAAATTGAGGCAAGTTTTTCTTTTTAGGTCTGAAAGAGGGGAAGAAAGCTCAGAGAAGGTAGTAGCTGATTTTTGCATAACAATAGTAGGTGAACAGTGAAAATGCTAATGAACTGTTTTGAGCCTGCTTCCTAGGGAGAAGCAGGCATAGGTGTTTCAAGTTCAAGGCAAAAAGTCTTTTTATTTCCTTTCCCCCATTTCACCAAAAGAGTGTCCAATAATTGGAGACTGAACAATATGCTACTAAATGAAAAATGGATAATCGAAGATATTAAAGAAAAAAATTAAAACCTAATTTGAAACAAATGACAAAGAAGACACAACATTCCAAAATGTCTGTGACCCAGTAAAAGCATATATAAGAGGAAGGTTCACAGCAATACAGGCCCATATCAAAAACCAAGAAAATATCCAAAGAAAAAAACCTCATATCCCAACTTGAAAAATTAGAAAAAGAACAACAGGAAAAGTCAAAACCCAGTAGAAGACAAGAAATAATAAAAACAAAGGAAGAAATAATCTAGAAACTAAAATGTCTATGCAGAAGAGCAACAGAATTAAGAGCTGGTTCTTTGAAAAACATAAATTTGGAAAACCCCTTGCAAAGCTCACAAAGAAGAGAGAAAACTCAAATAAATAGAATCAAAATGGAAGAGGAGAAATTACAACAGACACAAAAGAAATCCAAAGGATAATCAGAGACTACTATGAACATCTATATGGAAACAAATACAACAACCTGGATGAGATGGAGAAATTCTTGGAAAAATAAAACTACCCAAAATTAAACAAAGAAGAAATAGAGAACCTAAATAATCCAATCACAGGCAGTGAAATTCAGTCATTAAGAAAGAAAACTATAGCCCAATTTCCCTAATGAACACAGACACAAAAATTCAAACAAAATCCTAGCCAATCAATCCTACGATGCATAGAAAGCATTATTCACCATGACCAAGTGGGATTTATCCCGGGGCACAAGGATGATTCACAATCCGGAAATCAATTAACATAATACACCACATCAACAAGAAGAAAAACAAAAATCCACATGATCATATCAATAGATACAGAGAAAGCATTTGACAAAGTCCAGCACACATTTATGATAAAAGCCCTTGAAAAACTGGGGATCAAAGGAACATACCCCAATATCATAAAAACCATATATGACAAAGCTACAGCAAACATTACACTAAATGAGGAAAAACTAAAATCATTTCAATTAATATCTGGAACCAGGCAAGGATGCCCACTCTCCCTACTACTTATCAACATTGTACTGGAAGTTCTAGCTTGGGAAATAAGGCAAGAGAATGACATAAAATGATACAAATAAGGAAAGATTTATTGAAGTTATCATTATGACATGATTCTGTATGTAGAGAACCCCAAAAAATATCTACAGAAAAACTTGAAACAATAAACCAGTTCAATAAGGTAGCTGCTTACAAAGTCAACACACAGAAGTCAGTAGCCTTCCTATAGGCAAAAAGCCAAACAGAAGAAATTAAAAAAGCCATCCCATTTACCATCGCACCAAAAACAATTAAACACGAGGGAGCAAACCTAACAAAACATGTGAAAGAACTATACAAAGAAAACTTTAAAATGCTACTAAAAGAGATACAAGAAGACATAAAAAAATGGAAAGACATTCCTTGCTCATGGACTGGAAGAATTAACAGCATCAAAATGGCCATCCTATCAAAAGCAATCTACAGATTCAATATAATCCCTATAAAAATCCCAATGATATTCTTTAAAGAGACAGAACAAAAATTACAAAATTCATAAGGACTAACAAAAGACCCCTGAATATCAAAAAAAACCTTCTTGCCAAAAAAAGAGAGAATGGAGGCCTAGCTATTCCTGACTTCAAGTTATACTACAAAGCCATAATAATTAAAACAGCATGGTACTGGTACAACAATCAGGCCAATGGAAGAGAATTGAGAGCTCGGAAATAAAACCACACGTATATAGTCAACTAAATTTTGACAAAGGAGGGAAAAACTTACAATGGAATAAAGATAGCCTCTTCAAAAAATTATGGTGGGAAAATTGGACTAAGATCTGCAAAAAAATTGACCAAGACAACATCCTGACACCATGTACAAAGACCAACTCGAAATGGATAAAAGACTTAAATGTCAGATCTGAAGCCGTAACATATATAGAGGAAAACTTGGGCAAAACCCTCCATGAATTACAATTCAGAAATCCCTTTCTGGAAACATCTGCAGATGGCAAAATATTGAAGGAAAACATAAACAGATGGGACTACATCAAACTAAAAAGCTTCTTACAGCAAAAGAGACAACAGAAAAAAACTAAAAGAAGCCCATCCAAATGGGAAAAAAATTTTTTCTCTCCACAAGAGTGATAAGAGTTTAATAACACAGATCCATAAGGAATTCACACAACTAAACAAAAACAAAACTAGAAGCCCAATCAAAAAATGGGGAGAAGAACTAAAAAGATACTTCTCCAGAGAGGAAATACTAAT
This sequence comes from Uropsilus gracilis, assembly GCA_004024945.1. Classification (NCBI taxonomy): domain Eukaryota; kingdom Metazoa; phylum Chordata; class Mammalia; order Eulipotyphla; family Talpidae; genus Uropsilus; species Uropsilus gracilis. Next base: position 24,558 of record PVHY01008151.1, read on the forward strand.
GGCCAACAGGCACATAAAACATTGTTCAACACCACTGGCAATAAGGGAAATGCAAATCAAAGCCACAATGAGATACCACCTTATACCAGTATTAGTGGCCCACATGAAAAAAACAGGCAACATGTGGTGGCATGGATGTGGAGAGATAGGACACTGCTACACTGTGATGGGAATGTAAACTGGTCCAACCACTATGGAAATCAGTATGGAGGACCCTCAAACTAATGAAAATGAAACTACCATTTGACCCAGCAATCACTCTTCTGGGAATCTACCCAAAGGAGACCTCAATGTGGGTACAAAAGGACACCTGTGGTTGAATGTTTATTGCAGCACTATTTAAAATTGCAAGGAAATGGAAACAACCCAAATATCCCAAAACAGATGAATGGATGAAAAAAATGTAGTATATCTACACAGTGGAGTATTACTCATCAATTAAAAATTTGATGAATTTATGGAAACATAGATGTACCTAGAAAAAATCATACTAGCAGAAATGAGTCAAACAGAAAAAGACAGAAACCAAATGGTTTCACTAATATATGGATAACAAAATGAAAGTACACAACAGAAGGGTGGGGACCAGTTGGAGAGGTCAGTGAACAGATGTGGTGGGTGACCCCCAGGGATTAAAATGATGTGATATATATATATATAAATTATTTACTAAAAAATTAAAACACTATAAAACTTTCAAAAAAGATGAAATAAATAAAACCAAGCTTTGAAATTTAAATAGTAATAAAATATCTCCCCCCCTAAAAAAAGCATAGAAACAGTTCGTTTTACCAATGATCCTTACCAAATTAAAAAATCAAAACAACAATTAAAAAATAAAAATAAGAGGGAAGGAGAGGTGCAAAGGAAGAAGATGGAAAAAACACTCCAAGAACTATCTGATACAATATGAAAAGCAAACGTTAGAAACATGGTAATCCCAGAAAGAGAGGAGAGAGAGGAAAGAACAAAGAAAATATTCATGGAAATAATTGAAGAGAACTTCCCAAATGTGATGCAAAAAACAAAAATAGAGATATAGGAAGCCAGAAGAAAACCAAATTACCATAATGAAAATAAAAATACTGCAAGACACATAATAGTAAAACATAAAAAAATCCAAGACAAAGAGAACATAATGAAACTGGCAAGAGGTAAGAAACAGATAACTTATAGAAGAAAATCTATTAGGCTTTCATCAGATTTCTTGGAAAAAAATACTTCAGCCAAGAAGAATGTAGCAATATATTTAACAGACTCCTAGAAAAAAAAAAGCCTGCAAGCATATTTTATCCTGCAAAGCTCTCATTCATCTATGAGGGAAAAATATGGGCATTCTCAGAGAAACAAAATCTTTATAAATTCATTCCTACTAAACCCCCACTACAAGATATATTACAAAAAGTTTTAAAACTTAAATTAATAGAAGAATGAGCAAGAAAAATATAACAAGGTAATGAACAGAACAACAAAAGGACAAACAAAATAACAAGTATGGATCACTACATAGCAATAATCACCCTAAATGTTAATGAACTATATGCACCAATAAAAAGAAACAGAATGGATTAAAAAACAGAACCCATCCATCCTGCTGTCTCCAAGAAACACACCTAAATGCTAAAGATAAACATAAATTGAAAGTAAAGGTTTGGAAAACAATCCTACAAGCAAATGGACCCTAAAAGAGACAGATACAGACAATCTTATAAACAGTAAAAAATATTTTAAACTGAAAAGGATGACAAGTGACACAGATGGCCACTATATAGTGATCAAGGGGTAAATACATCAGTAAAATATAACACTAATTGATGTATATGCACCAAATGAAAGAGCACCAGAAAATATCAGACAATTGCGAACATCATTTTAAAAAGATGTTGTAGAAAATACATATATATTAGGAGACTTCAACTTTCCGCTCTCACAAAAAGGTAGATCAATGAAACAAAAAATAAACAAGGACACAGTAACTCTAACTGAACACCAGGAAAAATGGACCTAATAGACATCCATAGGAAACTGCATATCCCAAAAACTGAAATACATATCTCAAGTGCACATGGATCACTCTCTAGGATAGAATATGTACTGGGTTATAAGACCAGTATCAATAAATTCATGAAAATTGAAATAATGCTATCTCTTTTCTCTGATCATAAAGGTATAAAACTAGAACTATGTATCAACCATGAATAGAAGGACAGGACACCTCTCATTTCATGGAGACGGAGGCTACATTACAGAAAAAACAGTGGCCCAATAAAGAAATCAAAGAAATATTTTGAGATGAATGAAAATGAGAATACAACCTTTCAGAACATAGGGGATGCTGCAAAGGCAGTAATATGAAGGAAATATATAGCAATACATTCCCACATCAAGAAACAAGAACATACTCAAAGAAACAACCCAATCTCACATATGAGAGAGCTAGAGCAGGAACACCAAAAATATCCAAAAAGAGGTAGAAGGAAATAGATAATAAAAATTCAAACAAATAAATGAAACAGAGCCAAAAAAGACAATTGAAAAGGTCAACAAAACAAACAACTGGTTCTTTGGAAAGATAAAATAGATAAATCCCAAACCATGTAAACAAAGAAGGGAGAAATCATATAAATAGAATCATAAATGAAAGAGGAGGAATTACAATTGACAAAGCAGTGATCCAGAGAATAATTAGTGATTACAAAGAACATCTATATGCAAACAAACTCAACAATCAATGAGATGGACAAATATTCAGAACTCTAAAATTATTCAAAACTGCATAAAGAAGACAAAGAAAACCTAAATACACTGATTCTAAGGAGCAAAAGTGAGACAGAAATCAAAACCCTCTCTCAAAACAAAAACCCAGAAACAGATGAATTTAAAAATAAGTTCTACCAGATGTTCAGAGACAAACTGCTGTCTATCATACAAAAACTCTTTCAAAAAATAGATAAAGAATACTACCAAACAGATTCTATGAAGTAAACATTGTACTAATAACAAAACCAAAGGTAACACAAAAGAAGAAAAACTACTGTACAATCACCCTAATGAACAAATAAAAATTTCTCAACAAAACCCTCACAAATAGAATCCAACAGTGCATTGAAAAGATAATACACCATGACTTCGTGGGATTTATCCCAGGGAAACAAGGATGGTTCAATGCCTGAAAATCAAGCAATTAATCCAACATATAACAAAAAGAAAATGAAAAACCCATGATCATATCAATAGATGCTGAGAAAGTTTTTGACAAAGTTTAACACAATTTATCATGGAGGTTCTTGAAATTCTGGCGATAGAAGGAATATACCTTAACATAATAAAAGCAATATATGACAAACTCACTGACAATATCATTCTAAATGGAGGAAACCTGAAAACTTTCTCTTTGAGATTGGGAACATGACAAAGTTGTCCACTCTCACCACTGTTTTTCAATGTAATACTGGAACTCTTGCTAGAAGAATAAGGTAACAGAAGTACATACAATAATTCAAATAGGGAAAGAAGTAAAATCATCGCTGTTTGTGGATAACATGATAATTTTTACAGAAAACTTTGACAACTCTACAAAAAAACTAATGAAAATAATTAACCAGTTCAATAAGATAGCCAGTTATAAAATAAGCTCACAAAAATCAGTTGTTTTCTTATATGCAAAAAATTAGTCCAAAGAAGATATTAAGAAAATCACTCTATTTACAATTGTACTAATGAAAATAAAATATCTGGGAATAAACATAACAAGAAATGTGAAAAACCTATACAGAGAAAACCATAAAACATGGTTGAAATAGAAGACACAAAGAAAAGGAAAGACATCCCTTGCCCCTGGACTGTAAGAATTAATGTTATCAAAATAGTCATCCTATAAAAAGCAATCTAGAGAAGATTCAATAAAATTCCAATAAAACTTTCAATGTGTTCTTTAAAAAAATAGAAAAAATACTACTTAAATTTATTTGGAATAATAAAAAAATCTCAATTGGAAGGACTGCATTCCCAGAGTTTAAATTTTATTATAAATCATATTTAATGAAATGTCATGGCATTAGAATATAAAGAAGTTTGTAGACCAAAGGAACAAAATAAAAGGCCCAGAAATAAAGCCACACATGAATGATCAATTAATATATGACAAAGGGGAAAACATATACCTTGAACAAGGATAGTCTCTTCAATAAATGGTACAGGGAATTACACTAATTCCAAAACCAAATAAAGATAGTGCAAAGAAAGAAAACTACAGACCAATCTCCCTAATGAACACAGATGCAAAAATTCTAAACAAAATCCTGGCAAACAAAATCCAACATTGCATCAAAAGGATCATCCATCATGACCAAGTGGGATTCATCCCATGGGCACAGGGAAGGTTCAACATTCGAAAATCAATCAACCTAATCCACCACATCAACAAAGAGAAGAACAAAAACCATATGATCATATCAATAGATGTGGAAAAAGCATTCGATAAAGTTCAGCATCCTTTCATGATGAAAGCCCTGGAAAAAAAATGGTATAAAAGGAACATACCTAAACATAATAAAAGCTATATACGACAGACCCACAACAGATATCATCCTCAATGGGGAAAAATTGAAACCACTCTAATTAAGGTCCGGAACCAGGCAAGGATGCCCACTCTCTCCACTCCTTTTCAACATAGTTCTGGAAGTCCTAGCTAGGGCAATAAGACAAGAGAAAAACATAAAAGGAATCCGAATAGGGAACGAAGAAATAAAGTTATCATTATACACGGATGATATGATTCACTATGTAGAGAACCCAGAAAAATCAACAGAAAAACTGACTGAAATAATAAACTGACTTGTAAGGTAACTGGATACAAAATCAACACACAAAAATCAACAGCATTCATATATGCAAAGAATCAATCAGAAGAAGAACTGGTGGGGAGGATGGGGGTGGGGGTGTAAATCCCTGGGATTACAATGATGTGAAATTTATATATAAATAAATTTTAAATAAAAAAAACAAAAAAGACAAAACAAAAAAAAAAAGAAGAAATTAGAAAACACACCCCATTTACCATTGCACCAAAGAAAATCAAATACTTGGGAATTAATCTAACAAAAGATGTAAAAGACCTATACAAAGAAAACTATAAAACATTCTTAAAAGAAATACAAGATGATGTAAAAAAAATGGAAAGACACTCCCTGTTCATGGATTGGAAAAATCAACATTATCAAAATGGCTATACTACCAAAGGCCATCTACAGATTCAATGCAATTCCAATAAAGATCCCAATGACATATTTTAAAGAGATAGAACAAAAATTACTGAAATTCATATGGAACAACAAAAGATCCCGAATAGCCAAAACCCTATTGACAAACAGAAGAGAGAGCGGAGGTATTGCTATTCCAGACTTCAAACTGTACTACAAAGCCATAATACTTAAAACAGACAAACAGACCAATGGATCAGAATTGAATATCCAGAAATAAAACCACACATATATGGTCAACTAATCTTTGACAAAGGGGAAAAAACATACTCTAGAACAAGGATAGCCTCTTCAGTAAATGGTGCTGGGAAAACTGGATCAAAACTTGTAAAAAAATGGACCAGGATAACACCCTCACACCCTGTACAAAAATGAACTCAAAATGGATAAAGGACCTGGATGTGAGACCTGCAACCATAAAATACATAGAAGAAAACCTGGGCAAAACCCTTCATGAATTTCACCTCAGAAATCCATTTGGGGAAACAACTATGGCCAGCAAAAAAATGAAAGAAAGCATAAACAGCTGGGACTATATCAAACTAAAAAGTTTCTGTTCAGCAAAAGAGACAATAAGCAAAACAAAAAGAAACCCAACCAACTGGGAGGAAATTTTTGCCCTCCAGACAAGTGACAAGGGTCTGATAACAATGATCCACAAGGAGCTCCTACAGCTCAACAAAAACAAAGCAAAAAACCCACTCAAAAAATGGGGAGAAGAACTAAAAAGACACTTCACCAAAAAGGAGATACAAATGGGTAGTAGGCATATGCAAAAATGCTCAACATCACTTATAATCAGGGAAATGCCAATGAAAACCACACTGAGATACCATAAATGGCCCCTATAAATAAAACAGACAACAACAAATGTTGGCACGGATGTGGAGAAAAAGGAACGCTCTTACACTGCTGGTGGGAGTGCAAACTGGTCCAGCCACTATGGAAGACGGTGCTGAGGACCCTCAAACAATTGAAAATAGACCTACCATTTGACCCAGTAATCCCACTACTGGGAATCTACCCAGAGGACATGAAAACATTAAATTAAAAGGACACGTGTATGTATGAACACACGCATGTTCATTGCAGCTCTGTTTACAATTGCCAAGATTTGGTAACAAACCAAATATCCCAAAACAGATGATTGGCTAAAAAAAAAGTGGTACGTATACACGATGGAATACTACGCATCATTCAATGAGGACAAACACATGTCATTTGCAGCAACCTGGATGGAACTAGAAAGACTCATATTAGCAGAAATAATTCAAAAAGAAAAAGAGAAGTAAGGATGGTCCCACTTATATGATGGATATAGGGAAAAACAAACAAGAAAGAATGAAAACAACCAATGGAACTGAAACATGGAGCGAGAGAGGAGGAGGGGGAAGAAGGTAGGTGAGGTGAAGAATACAAAAGATCAGGATGGTTAACAAATGTTAGTGAAGTGGGAAAGCCCAGGGTATACATAATGGAATATATAATATAAATATACAGATATATGCAAAAAAAAAAAACCAAAAAAAATTTACCTGATATCGGAAGAGACCAATGGGCCAAACAACGAACAACTGGACATCAACTTAACCAACCAACAAATCGTAGAAAAATGGGATATGGAGTGACTGGAGGGGAGATACGGAGTGGGGAGGAAGGGTCAATTAATGCACAAATGTGACAAATCAATAAAATGAATTTTTTTAATTAAAAAAATAAAATATAATAAACTTGCACACTGCACACCCATGTTCACTGCAGTACTATTTACAATAGCCAAATTTTGGAAACAAGCTAATAGTCCAAAAACAGATTAATGAATCAAGAACATTCTGTCTTAGACAGAACTAAACAGCAATAAAAAAGATAAGCTCATGCAACTTGTGGTAATATGGGTGGAGCTGGAAGGAATGTTAACTAAAATAAGTCAGGATAAAGATGAGTACTGTTTAGTGTCATTAATATCTGGAATAACAGGTAAATTACGACAAGCTTAAAAACAAATCTTTGAAATTTGACTATAGAACTGAAGACTTCAGAGGTAGGAGGAATGGAATAGTGGTAAGAACAGAAGGAAATGAGTATAATGGACTATACTGGTGGACTATGGATCATTTGTTCCTGGGTGCACTATAGTGACAATATCTGTCACGATACTTGATGAAGGTATACAAATACTACCTCAGTTAAAAATAAAATTTTTTTTAAATGTGGGTTGTTATTCCTATTTCTAGAATGGCTATAAAATTCTGGTGGGATAACAAATATGAAAGTACTCTAATAAGTTTAATGGGGTTATTGAGATAAATGTTTTAGTGTTAAAACAATTCTGAGTTCATGGAATTTTACATATTCTATGTATACAGAAATTATGAGTTGATTTTCACATTACTATTTCTTTTATTCAAATGCATTTTTATTGATCACTTGCTTTATTTCACACACTGTACTATGAATTGAATGTACAGAAATACACAAACAGAACTATTTTCCTGAAGGCGTCAATCTTCAGGCATATGCATAGGTTAAGTAGATTTTGATGGCAGTGGGATAATGGGGACTGACCCAGGACTCCAACTACCACTTTTACACTAGAAATTTAGAAATTGATGCTATTATACTGTATATGTTTGGATTCACATAAGTAAAATGGTGGAATAAGAAACTTCATATTCCTACCTCTTCACAAAAAAAAGAAAAGAAAAAGAAATAGCAACTGGCAGAACCAAGATTGTGAGAAACCCAGAAAGAGTGAAATGTTCTGAAATGTTCAGAGCAATCTAGTAAGTGCAGGGTCAAGAAAAAAATAAGTGTGAAATGATAAGAAACCTTTTTTCAGCTTTGCCCCACCCCCTTTCAGTTGTGGTCTTACAGGTGGCAAACCATACCCACATTGTGGGATACTGACACATGATTTTAGAAGGAGTAGGCAAAGTCTCCTATGAAAACTATTGTGGCAGTGTGTTGCAACATGTCTTAGGGCTGCCTGAAAAACTGATGGAAAATGTTACTCTCTCTTTCATATATTTGTGACTCACTTAAGGTGAAAAAGTGGCAGGCATAGTTTGAAAATATTTATGAAGGTTGAAAATCAGCAACTACAAAAGTTAAAATATTATAGCTGGGACATACAATTGTTTAAAGCCTGAAAGAAAAATCTGGAGATAGACTTTCTTTAAAAAACTGAAATATCAATCTGTGTCTGTACTTTTGTGAACTGTAAATGCTTTGCGAATGCAGAGGGTAGGATCCATGCTGAGAAAAGTCCTTAGAAGCACACACAGATATCACCTCAGCATAAGAAGGAAGGGAAAAATACATTATAATTATATATATATATATATAACCCAGCTAACTGTGAATGGAAGGACTAGTCGAGAGCCAATTTTCAAAACATAGAACAGGTGTTTTACATTTTTATTTAACTTCTGCAGTTAAAGGAACTCTCTCAAAACTGAAGATAAAGTAACAGAGATATCAATAACCACACATGACAATAAACATAGTATTTCGAAAAATTGTTTGGAAAATTCACAAAATGAATAAATGATTATAACATTTAACAAACTAAACAGAAATCGGATAAGGGGGAAGATTTTAGTTTCCAGAGTTAACAGCATAGTATAATACACAAGTAAGCAGGAAAGTATGTGTATTCACTAAAGAAAAAAAGGACAGAAACTATCAATCACAGACATAAAAACCTTCCTGGAAAGAGGTTTTTTACCCCTTTTTACTGAATACACACACACAGTTTTTTTACATTGTATTTTCCCAAATTCTCCCATTACCATGTTTCCCATGAACCATCATCATGCTGCCTTGTGCTCATCCCTCCCAGGACTTTGTCCTCCCTCCCCTGCTTTGCTGTATGCTTTAGTTCTGTTACAAGTTTGTTTTAAATTTTCTTGTTCTTTTATTTGGATCCTCTATATCCTGCATACATGTGATACCATCTAGTATATTTTGTTCTGTTTTATGTCTGTTAGCATGATTCCTTCTAGCATCATCAACTTTGCCACAAATGACATTAGTTTGTCTGTTTTGATTGTTGAATAATATTCCATTGTAAATATACAACAACTTTTTGAGGCATTCATTAGTTTGGGCATTTGGCTTGTTTCCAACATCCTGGCTATTGGGAACAGTGCTGCAATAATCATAGGAGTGCAAGTTTTCTTTCAAATTTTTGTTTTTATATCCTCTGGGTAGAATGCCAGAAGTAATAACACTGGATCAAATGGTAGTTTGATATTTAGTAGTTTGAGGGTCCTACACAAAGCTTTCCATAATGATGGAACCAGTTTGCATTCCTACCAGCAGTGTGTAAGAGTTCCTTTTTCTCTGCATCCTCACCAGCACTTCCTGTTACGTGTTTTTCTGATATGGGCCACTTTTACCTGCCTGAGATGATATCTTAGTGTGCTTTTGATTTACATTTCCTTGATTATAAGTGATGTTGAGCAGTTTTTATATCTGTGGGCCATTAGTATATCCTCTCTGGAGAGATGATGTTTAAGGTCTTCTGCCCATTTTGTGACAGGGCTGTTTGCTTTGAATTAAATTGTTTTGCTTTAAATTGTTTTAAATTATTGAGTTATATGAATTCATTACAGATCTTTGCTATAAGTCCTTTATCAATGTATGGAGTACACAGTTTTTTTTTTCCTATTCAGTTAGGTTTCTCTTTGTTTTGGTTATTGCTTTTTATATATTTCATGGTTTTGGGCTTTTTATCTTAGGCTTTTATCCATTTTGAGATGGTTTTTGTGCATAGTGTGATGGAGTAGTCTAGAATTTTTGTACGTAGCAGTCCAGTTTCCTCAGCACCATTTATTGAAAAGACTATACTTATCCCAGTGTGTATTTTTGTCCCTTTGTCATAAATTAGTTGACCATACATGTATGGCTTTATTTTTGGGTTTCAATTTTGTTCTATTGAGTTGTGTGTCTCTTTTTGTTACAGTATCAGGTTGTTTTAATTATGACTTTGTAGTATAAAATCTGGGAATGTATTACCTCCATTCTCTCTCCTCTTGGTCAGGAGAGTTTTGGATATTTGGGGTTTTTTTTATTAATCCAAATGAATTTTAGTAACATCTATTCTATTCCTTTGACGAATGCCACTGTAATTTTTATTGGAATTGCATTGAATCTGTAGATAGCTTTTGGTAGGATGGCCATTTTGATAATGTTAATTCTTCCAAACCATAGGTAGGTAATGTCTTTCCATTACTTGTGGATCTTATTTCTTTTAACAATGTTTTTTTTTTAAAATAATTTCCTTTGTATAGGTCTTTCACATTCTTTATGAAGTTTATCCCCAGGTATTTAGTTATTGTTGGTGCAATTGTGGATGTTTCTGTTACTTTCTTCTTCAGACTATTTTTTGTATATAAGAAGGCTACTGAATTTTGTCCATTGATTTTGCAGCCTGAACTGGTTTATTATTTTCATTGCTTTATATGTAGAGTTTTTAGGTTTCTGTCTATATTTTATCAAATCATATGCAAACAATGATAATTTTAGTTTTTCTTTCCCTATTTGGATACCTTTCGCATCCTTCTCTTGCCGTATTGCTCTAGCTTGAAAAGTAAGTGCAATATTGAAAAGCAGTGGTGAGAGTGGACAACCTTGTCTTGTGCCTAATATCAAAGAGATGGCTTTTAACTTTTTTCCATTTAGGATGAAATTGGCTGTTGGTTTATTTTATATAGCTTTTAATACATTAAGGTATATTCCTTCTATCTCAGGAATTTTGGGGACCTTCATCATAAATGAATGGTGATTTTGTTAATTGCTTTCTCAGCACCCATCTCTTGATATGATTGTGCTTTCTATTTTTCTTTCCATTGACATGCTGTTATATTAATTGATTTTTTTCTATTTTAAAAAATCTTAGTTTTTCTGGAACAAATCAACACTTGGTCATGGTATATATTTTTTATTGCATTGTTAGATTCTGTTTGTTAGGATTTTGTTAAAAATGTTTTGCATTTATGTTCATAAGGGATATTGGCCTGTAGTGTTCTTTCTTTGTATTGTGATTGTTCTGTTTTGGTATTACAGTGTTATTGGCTTCATAGAATATTTTGATAGTGTTTTTTCTTTCTCATTACTTTGGAAGTGTTTTTGTAGGATAGGCACCAGATAGTCTTTGAACATCTTGTCAGTCTCATTTGTGAATCCATCTGGTCCAGGAATTTTGTTTTGGGAAAGCATTTTGATTACTGCTTCAATTTTCCTGCTTTTGATTCATTTAAGCTTCCTATTCCATCTTTATCCATTTTGGGTGTTTTTGTAATTCTAAAATGTCATCTATTTCATCAAAATTATTGAACTTTTTGTGTATAAATGTTAATAGTAGTCTCTGAATAAGTTTCCCTTACAGTTTTCTTATGGTTTAAACATTTATAGGTGAAGTAATAATACATTTGTGGACTTCCAATAAAACACACAATCTGTTTCTGGTGTTTATAAGGACATTAACAAGATTTAGATCTCTTATGTTGAGCTTCTTGAAGACAGGGTGAAGTTTATTCAATCCAAATTCCACTGTACTAAGCCTCAGATGTAACAGATTCTCCAGAAATATCTGCTATACAGCTTATAAAAATCTTTTAAGTAGCCTTTATAAATGTCAAAGAGCATTTTACAACTTTCCAAATTGTGATCTGTATATTCATCATTGAATCACAGTTATTTCCTTGAGTTGCTTGTGATTTTAGAAATAGAATAAGAAACCATGTTTTCAGGCAACAGATACAATTATTTATACAATGAAGAAAATGTGGATATGTGTCACTTAAGAGTTCCTACTTACCAATCTTCCTGTGTGTCCAGGATGGAAATAGATGATCATTATCTTTTCTTCAGAGAACCACATATAGTACTCATGGTCCATGAAAGAAATGGTAATAACATACAATGTGGTTACTTAGGTTACTTCCCTGTAGAAGGGCTAAAAGATATATAATTGCTGATTATTAACTATATTTAACTTCAAGGTGAAATCTTGCTTGCATACAGAAAGCAGTGAACACACATCAGAAAGTGTTTCACTCTTCAATTTTCCAGAACTTCAATCTACACAGCAGTCTGATTGGACAAATAGGAGAGGGGAGAGGGAGAGGGAGAGGGAAAAGAAAATTTAGGGAAGAAAAAACACGACATGATCTAGCACTAGTGAAGAATAAACAAATGCAGAAGAGGGTCAACTTGAAAATTTAATAAGCAAGTTAAAAGCTACCCATCAAGATAGATGACCATCAAAAGGAAGAAATGTCTTTATTAGATATCATTCAATAAACTTTTTTCCTATTTCTACCAGTTGGGAAAAAGGGTCTTCCTCCTTTTGTACACATAATAAATCAAAAACTGTTTTACCCCACTGAGGAGAAAACTTTTCTGTTGTGCTAGAATATGAATATATATAATATATATTATATATACAGGAAAAATATATTCATTCTGCACACACCAAGAAATATATCACTGCACTAGACAGCTCATTATAGTGAAATCATTAATATAAGTTAATGAGAATTAAAAAGATGCATATTGAGCTATTAAGTAGTCTACTGTTGCATATAGTTTAATGATTAATTTAATATTTATTTTCTTTGATGAAATTAGTCTCATAGTGTGTTAGCACACTTTTATAAAATTGCTCTAAGGAGGGTAGAAACCAGAGAGAAGAAATATGTACAACATTGGAGACCAACTTATTTCTGTATGTAGTAACCATCTTTTTCTCATAATGAATATATGCTTCAATTGGAAGATTTCAACATTGGCCATGTAAGAGCAATAGAGGAACTGGACATTTTAGTGCTCAAAATCTCTTACTGGAATCCAGAAGTCAAACAAGAAAATTCAAAGACAAAGTGTAAATATTGTTGATGTGCTAAAACTTAAACTGATGCTAATCTTGTCATCTATCAAATGTAGATAAATTTTCCAATAATGTTAAAATGTATCAATTATTTAGGACTTAAGGAAGGCACTCTAAAGCTATAGCATTATTTAATAGGATAAAATATTAGAATAGCTAAGCTTTCAGAAAATATATCTTCGTAATTTTAATCAGAAAAAAATTAAAAGACCAATCAAAATGTTATCTACATTTTGTTTTTCTACATTTTAATTTATCAAACAATTTAATATATTTAACTCATCCCCATTTTACTTATTCATTCATATTTTCTATTGAAGTAACATTTTAGCATAACATTATTTAAGTTTCAAGTGTGCATCACTGAGAATCAGCATGTCTATATATTGCATTTATCCAATTTTTCTCCTTCATCATACCATGGTTTTTCTTCTGATTACTCACTTGCTACCCTCTTTGGGGGAATGAACCACTAATTGCTCATATTTCAAGTGTTTATTCTTGTTTTATTTCATGCATCTCTTTTCTCCCTCTTTTTCACTGTGAGCCTATGGAGGATTTTCTACTACTTCTATTTCTTATGAACTAGCTTTTGGTTTTATTGATCTTATGCACTATGTTTATTTCTAATTCATTTATTTGTATTTTAATTTTTTATTATTTCCTTCCTTCTGGTGGATTTTAGTTTTATATATTCTTGTTCAAGTTGCTTTGAATAGTTTGGAATATTACTTGAGGCTTTCTTTTCTTTCTTTCTTTCTTTTTTTACAAACTATTATATATATATATTTCACATCCGTTCTAATTTCTGAATTAAGCCTATTGTTTCTTAATTTTATCTCTGGTGGATATGCCCGTTGATCTGAATTCCTACTTTTTTTGCTAATGATTTCTGTTTTAAGGTTTAACAACTGCTTTGTGTATTTTGAGGCAACCTCACTTGATGCATATATAGATGCTATGTCCCCCGATGGATTGATTAATTAATCATTCCATAATTCCCATCCCTATCTCTTTCTACTTTTCAGAAAACTTGATTCTATTCTGTTTGACATAAATATTGCTGTCTCTTTTGCCTTGTTTTGCATTCAATTTTCTTCTAGAATTATTTCTTAAACATTTACAATTAGCATATATATATATATATATATATACATATATTTGGAACTTACATGTATCTTCCAGAGACAATAGACAGTTGAATTTTGTCTTATGACCAAACCAGACTGTCTTTTGACTAGTAAATTCATTGTGTTTGTATTTATGGTGATTATTGATATATGATGAAATCCTACTACAATCTTGAAATTAATTTTTCTGGCTCCATTTCCTTGTTCAATTCTTTTTTTTTATTTTTTCTTTGATTTAGATATGAGAGCCTCTTTAACATTTCTTGTAAATACAGTCAAACTCTTGCTTCTGTTTGGAAAGGTCTTTCTCTCCTCATTACTAAAAGATCTTCTTGCAGGGTATAGTGTTCTTGGTTGTCATTTTTATGGTTGAGTTACATCAATCCATTTTCAAATTAACTCCAGACTATCTCCTGTCTGCTGAGAAGTCTGACAGTAGCTTAAGTGGACTTTTATAAGTCACTAGCTTTTCCCTTCCTAGCTGTTTTGAATATTCTTTCTTGTCTTAAAAACATTAATTTCACTACTAAGAGTTTCATTCTATGTCCTACTTACTTAGATAACCAAGCTTTATTGAGTTGTTTATTCAGCTTCTTGTCAAGACTTGAGAAATTTTACTCTATTATTTGAATGAACCCTCTGTTTCCATCACCACTTCTCCTGGTATGTCCTTCTTCTTGTTGCTTTTATGATGGAGTCAGATAATTCTCAAATTGCTTCTTTATTTTTTCCTTTATATTTATATATCTCTTTCCCTCTTTGCCCCTTGATCACTATCATCAAGATCACTGCTCAATCTTCCATTTCCATCACTTTCTCTATAGGTTTTAATATTAGTTTTGAGCTTTTAACAAGCTGAATCTCTGTTATATTCTTATATAAAACTTCAGTTTCTTTTCTGTCTACTAATTTTAGTTTCAGTACTTTTTTCTGCATTTTATTGTCTCTGATTAGTTTTCCTGAATTTTCTTGCATAATGTTTAACTGATTTTCTGCATTACTTTGCCTTCTGCATTACTTTGCCTGCATTTCTTTGTCTTTATTATCGCAATTTGAAAACTATATGAAAAGGAGATAAAATGCTTTTCTCTGTAGGTAGATATAATTTACAAGGTAAAAGAACTACTAAAGTAAAAGGGTATTTATTAATGCTGTGGTGAGATGCTTGGGAGTGGGAGAATTGTTCTATGTCGCATGATTAAATCTCAACCTTTTAATGAGCTTATGTGTTTAGACTGTAAAGTTTACAGGGTTTTTTTTTTACTATTTCTTTCCCTTGAAGTGGGACTGAATGGACAGTTTGAATGAAGTGTATCAATTTCCAACCTTGGGTCAGTTACATTCTGATAATACTCTTATCAGTTTTTGTGAAGGTTGATATTTTAGTTATGTATGGAATGGTCTGGCATATTTCAAAATTGTTCCTTTATACCCTATCTTGCTGGTAGCACGAGGTGAATTTCCTCTGATATTTATTGTGGGAACATGGTCAAGATATTAATGGTAAATCTCATAATATCTTTGGAGCCTCCATCTGACTGGGTATCCTTGGCATTTTTGCTCACTAAGTTTCCAGTAATTTTTCCACTACAATCTAATTTCACCTTAGTTTTTACTAATGAGAGATCCATTCCAATAAGCTGCAAGTTCCTGTCTCTCAAGTCTTTAAAGGTGCAGTTGTTCTGTGTCTTCCTCTTAGCCAAGAAGGGATGGATTTTCTAGTCTTATAAGTTCTTTGTATTATATACTTGTTATTTTAACTTTGTATTATATACTTGTTATTTTAACATTGTTTTATGAGATAGCAGGTCTTCTTGAAATCCTCTGCTGAAAATAGATATTTTTGTTTCCTTAATAATTAACCCTGTTGGAAGCATATACAAATGTCAGATATGGTTGGTTGCTACTATGATGTGTCTTTTCCAAGCTTTTGTTAAGTTGTTTATGTATGTGTCACTTGAAGGTTCATCTGTGATTTAGGTACCGGCTAGTACAGTTCTTGAAATGACTGCTATTCATCTTTGAGTATGTTCTGTGCATTCAAAAAACTTGTAGATAAACCTAATATTCTGCCAATTCATAAACAGTGTTGTGAAATACCCTTATTTATCTTTCTAGTCTCAGAATTTCCTGACTATTATCTAGGCCTTGGTAATGATTTTTATGATACATCTGGCTAGAAATACATTTTCTCAGTTTGTCCAGAGAGAATAATAGTACTTTACCCCAGCACACTTAGGCAATTAAGAATATTTTCAGGGTGAAGTAGTGAGAGAAAGAAAAAGTAATGATGATTTCCCATTATTTTTACAGAACAGGAATCTCCTTTCCTGGTTCCTATGTCCAAAGAGATGCATCTTTTTACATCATTTTTGGTGTTTGAGGTGCCATCACAGTAGTACAGTTCTATTAGTGTGCCTGGTATTGTAGAGGGTCTTGGACAAAAAAGAGAAAAAGAAAAATTCAACATTTCCTGCTACACTGCAGAAATCACAAATTGCCAATCCTCTGATTAACAATGTAGGTTTCTTTCAGAGATGCTGTTGACTTTTACACTTTTACAACTACATTCATGTTTCAGGGGAGCTAGAAGACTAGAAAAGATGAAGAATTCATTTTGTGTTCCGTAAGTTTTATTTCCTCTCCACTCTACTTGCCTTGACTTATTCTACATAGTTCTTTGAGAGTTGATTTTGTATTTATCAGAGGCTTTAGTTGTATTCAGTGGGAAGGAAAAGCTATAGTGGACTCATTTCATGTAAGTCCTTTCTATGAGTTTTTTCATTGGTATCAGTAATTTGTTTATGTTTGTTTCAGTGAGTAGCTTTCTTTATTGTTCTTAATATTTGTTGAACTTTCCAATATCTGTGAATGTCATTTATTCAAATAGCTTTTGTACACTGTCTTGGTCTCCATCACATATATTAGACTACTTGATATTATATCATAGATCACTAACTGTCATTTTTTAGGGCTATTTTACTCAGTGGTTCAATATGAGTAGCTTCCATAATCACTGACAAGTAACTGGTAATTTATTCTTCACCATCTTATCTGTTGTATATTCTATCAAGAACTGTTTATTACAGATATTATATCTCTTAATTCCAAAGTTTCTTTTGTCATTTTCTTAAAAGAAATCCAGTTGGCTTTATTAAAGGAGTCATGAATTGTAGAGCAACCAAAGTATTACAATAGCTTATGAATAGAGGGTATTTATAGACAAAAAATGTAGGTCAAGGTTATTAACAAAAGAAGAGGCTTTCCAGGTACAACCATCTCTCAGGGAAAAGGCAAGGGCTTAAAAGTGACTTATTCCTGGTGCTAATTAGGAAATTCCAAGTAGATTGATTTGGAATTGGAAAATATTTTCAAGCTCTATTGAAATATACCACACTTATTATTAAATAAATGAGTTTTAAGTGTACAGTTCATTCTAGCACTACTGATGGATTTTTAAAAATTTTATATTGTAGTTTTCTCTGAATATAGAGATCATGTTTTACTTTACATCTTTAAGTGCATTTATAAGGACATTTTAAGTCTTTTCTTCTTAGGATCCCACAATCTTAGTTATCTGGTTTTTTTTTTTTTTTTTTTGATTCATTAGTTTTTTCTAATTAGTAGTCACATTTTTCTTCATTTTAGGTGTAATGATTTTTCATTGGTGTAGACACATTTAGTATCTGGATGTTGCTGCATACATTAGTGTCAGTTATTCTTAAGGTTTATTGAGACACAAACACATACAATGAGCTACTTATGTATACAGTGTACAATTTAATACATTCTTGCATATATATATTGATATGATCATCTTTGTAAAATAAGAGAGTTCTTTTATTTTCTCCCTTTACAATTTAGCTAATTTATGAACTATAAACAAATAGGGATCTTCTGTTCATCATGTCAAGACAAAGGGAGATCCACAGATTATAAGTTACCTAATTCAGGCTCAAGGCAATAATAATATCTAATACAAAAATATTATCACAGATATTATGGACACCTAAGTGGCCACAAACTGTACAACCTAGAATATTTGGACAAATTCTTAGAGTCATACAACTTTACAAGTCAAGAAGAAATAGAAAATGTGAAACACTGGTTGTAAGTAGGGAAATTGACACATCAATCAAAAGATATCAAAAAAGTGCAGGAACAAATATTACAAGTGAATCTTATCAAACCCTCAAAGGAAATGAATATGTGTTCTCATTGAAAAGAAGGGTATTAAATGAAAAGGAGGAAAAAAATGAAAACACATTTTATGAAGACAATATTACCATGACTCAAAATCCAGACAAAACGCTGGCACAGTGGCGCGTGCTTGTAAGCAACAGTTTATGGAGTCATGGAAGGGTCTGGGGATCGCAGTTCGAGTCCTGCCAGGGTCAGCACAGTGAGACCTAGTCCCAAAAAATAGCTGGGCGTGGTGGTGTGCACCTGTAATCCTAGCTACCTGGGAAGCTGAGGCTGGGGATTGCTTGAGTCAGTGCTACCATGAACAACATGAGCCTGCAGTTCCACGGGCAAAAATAGCAAGACCTAGGCTCAAACAAGCAAACAAACAAAAAACAAAGACATCAAACATAAAAAGCTACCAACCAGGATCTATGATGAACACAGATGAAAAAAATCCTCAAAATACTAACAAAGCAAATTTAATAATACATAAAAAGAATACTATAATCAGGCTAAGTTGAATTTAATGAAGGAATGTAAGGGTGGTTCAACATCTGCAAATCAATAAGTGCGATATGCATTGACAAAGGAAGGATACAAATCATATATTTATCTCAATAGATACAGAGAAAACATTTGACAAGATGCAACATCTTTTCATGACCAAAAAAAAAAGAAAGAAAAGAATAACCTCCAATAGGTGGATACAAAATATACACATCTCAACAAGAAAAGCCCATTTGATAAACTCAAAGCTAAAAATTATAGTAAAAATTGAAAAATGAAAAGCTTTTTCCACTAATATCAGGAATAAGATGAAGATGTAACCTCATCACTAAATTTTATTGAAAATTCAGAAAGAACAATGAGACAGAAGGAGATGAAAGCCATCATAGTTGGAAAGGAATTTCAAGATGACACTGTAATATACATGGATAATAACAAAGACTAGTAATATATTGTTAGAAATAATAAATAAAGGAAAAGAGCAGGTTACAAAATGGGTATATTAGAGGTCCACCATGGCAGAATAAAGGAAGCATGTACTTATTTCTTTCTATAATCACAAAAAATCTACACTTAAATTGCAATTGATCTATACAGAAGTAGTCCTGAAATGTAGACAAAGAGAACTGTCACAACAAAGAATAAAAAGGGTAATATCCAGATGGATAACAGAGATAGAGAAACTTGCCAATTTAGAAACCTCATTGTTTGGGTAAGAAAATGCTATCAGTATTAGATCTCTATGGTGGAATTTTTTTTTTCTGGAGAGCTGTGCCTAATATCCAGCACCCAAACACTGAGATACAACACAGCTGAGACAAGTCTCTGGAAATTTTTTATTGAGGGCCAGAGTGAAGTAAGTACAGGAAAATTTATAAAATTGTAGAGACTAATAGCAGCCCTTCATATTCGTCGTATTCAACCACACTGGGCCTCAAAGCAGAAAACCAATCTGAACCTATGAACATGTTAGTAGGCTAAAGATTTTCCAGTACCATCTTTACATTTGCTTGGAGGTAGAAACACAGGAGAATAATCTTTGTACAATTTTGACAATCTCTCACAAACTTGTTAAGCCAGTGTGCTTAACAAGCTTAACAGTGTGCAAGGGCACCATCCTGGAACCCATGCTCAATACTGCTGTAACTGGGAAATTGCTGAACTAATTGAGAGCCAAGAGATTAAACCCTAGCATTTCCCTTCCTCTGCACACAGATAACATCAACAGATCTTTCAGAAAAAAGATATATTGCATAAGAATTCCAATAAGTTAAAACCAGAGCTTCCCATCAAGAATAATTATTTTTTACCTCATTGATTCACCATTTCTATGTCAAGTAAACTCAAACCTATGATTGTTGCAACAGTTATCATATAATAAAATCTGTTAGATTGTTTCCTGGGCTTGAGTCTTCATTTTGACTATCTGATAAACTTTTTATTTAACTGTTACTTTAATATTTATTTCAGTGAACAGTACTAAATAACCCCTTCCAAAGGACTCAGAGCAGATGAAATGATCCCTTATCACTATGGTTGGAAGGCAATATCTCTGATAATTGGGTTCAAATAAGATTTCAGTTGCCCCTGTGTCGCCCTGGCAATTAATACACAAAATTCCATAGTTAATCCTAAACTAACCTACATAAATATTGATTTAGAAGGAATGGTAGTAAAGTAATGTCAGATAAAATTATTCATCCCAAGACATCCAAGACCACTTATTGCTTTTACATTCACAACAGGGCTGTCTTAGAGAATATAGTAGAAATTATACATACTTAAAATAAAACTAATGAAAATATAATTGTCCTTTAACATCTATTGGCATATTTTCAATAGTATTTCTTAAACCATATAAGGTGACATTCACCCATCCCATACTCTTTAAAAGAGTCATAGGAAATTTCTGATAAATTCATAGAAATACTCATAGAAGAAGAAAGTTTCATAGAAAATAGTCAAAGAAGTTATTTTAAGATATTTTTCACCATATAATTTGCTAATATGGCCCAGTAAGAAAAGCAGATGTCCTCTATAAATTAACTGTTGACTATTCACAAGTAAATTAGCAATCTTATCTCATGCAGAGTGCATTAGCTAATGTAGCTTCCATCATCAATTAACTTTCTATACAAACTATTTGAATCTGGTACTTTCACTTCATGTGAATCTGGTACTTTCACTTCATGCTTCAACAATACCAAGCATCTAGAAGTTTTATATGGCTGCCCTCTGGACTCAGAATTAATATCTAGTTGGTTCCAGTCATTAGCCATTGTTTTTCTTTTTTTTCTACAGAAATGCTTCCAATTATATGGTGATTGTTCATACTATATACTTCTAATAATCAATAAGCAAAATCTAACACCTTCACAGCTTATATTACAACCGCCTGAGATGGAATGTTACCTTTACCAGAACTCATTTTTATAATGATTTTATTTAAATGTGTATGTTCTAAGGTTTTAGAATAGCAACACATTCCAGCAATCAAAGAACTTACTGTTAATCATAATGCTTCAGCATTACATGGCAGATTGCATTGCAAATTCTCAGAGTTTACATTTCTTTTTTTGTAACTCAGGGGCCTGGACCAAAGTTAAAGTGGTGGTATCTGTATTGGAGGGGTTCTCTACATCCAAGAGAATGAATTCAAATATATGGCCAGACATATGACTTTGTAATAAACAGGCTACTCCCTCAGCCTTTTAAGGTTCATTATGTTTTACATATCGAGGTTGACTTAAACCCCAGGCTACTTCCTCTATCTCTCTCTTTTTCTCTTTCTCCTTGAAACCTCACTTCAGCCCAAGTGTGCAATGCTTTCCAGGTTCTTCATGGTCATTATTAAAGGATTTTTCAAGTATGAGGTTCCAGAGTCTAAAAGATGTTCCCTAACGATGATGTGCATATCATATAAATGGAAATTCTAACCTCAGAAAGGTCTCTCGAGATCTCTGGAAAGTAAAGCAGGCACATATGAAGAAGAGTCACAGAAAAATTATCCAATATTTTCTGGTAACAGCACAAAATATTAACTTCACATATAAAAATGTCAAGAAGTAAAAACTGAGATCAAAAGACTTTGTTAGTTGTAAATTATTTGTCAAAGATTTTAAGCATCAAAAAGGAGAGGATAACTAATACAGGTTTTATTTGTTTAGAACTTATACTTAATTCCTATTTCACAATTTTTAAAATATGGCATCATGCAGGTATCTTTAAAGACTCTAAAATTCATAAATTTTTAAAAGACCTATCTCAGATATATGTTCATTTTCTCTGAGCTACCACAGATCTTAGGCTACTCAACATCCCCCTGAACAGAATAAAGGTAATATACTTGCCTCAGGAGAATTTTCATGTTGCAAAGGGCAAAGATTACAGGATTATCAAGACTTCTAGAAAGGATGGAAATGGAATCAGGAAGTGGGGAGCAACATCCTAGAGAGTAATGGATAATTATGCCATGCCTCTGTTTCCCTTCTTGGATATTTATTATCTGGCTCCTTGCTCATTCTCCCATCACAATGATCATAAGGACCACTGTGGATGAAATAAAAAACCTGTATCCTGCTGTCCCAAGTTGGTATTACCTAATACTTTTATAAATTACATGTCCATAATGATAAATTAAAGAAATTTGAATTTTATTTTACTTATAACTAAATTTTTTTTACTGAAAACTATGGGTTTCTATGTCTATCTGCTTATTTGCATATATGGATTTATGTTTGTTTTCTATATCAGGGAGGTTTTAAAAATTAATTTATAAAAGACTTGTGTTTAACTGGGTAAATAAAATAGTCTTAACAGTCAGGAATATATAATCAATCAAGTATTCATTACATTTGTATGATTTGAGATATCTAAGTGCAAAGATTTCTAATTTATTTGACTGGAAGTAGTTCTTGTTTATCTTACATAAGGATTTGTTAATTAATGAGAAGAATGCATGTGGGGGAAATGAGAAATATCTTTGTTTAAAAAGAAAAAATAGTTCATGGGAGATTTTTTTTTTCAATTATGGTAACAGTTTACAATACTATATATATTTAGAGGTATAGAATAACACCTCTTTAGATGTATGTTATCAAGCAAACACCTCCATCAACTCACACATAACCCTCCACCTTAGACCATTAGGACCTCTCCACATCATTCTATGTACACCCTTCCTCTGCTCTGGTAGCTATTATGCTACAGTCATAATGCTAGGATTTGTTATTGGCTTGGTTTTGTTCACCAATATGCTTCTCTAAATTCCACAAACAAGTAAAATCATTTTGTATCTGTCTTCCTCTTGATTTATTTTGCTTGGTATTATTCCTTCCTTTCCAATTAATGGAAATAGAATCTATTATATAGATACTTAGTATTCCATTATGTATATTAAGCACTTCTTCCTATCCCACCCAATAGTCCTTGATTTTACATAATTTGGTTATTATAAATAGTGCTGTAATGAACATAGTGCATATACTCCTTTTAATTAGTGAGTGTTTTCTTTTGAGTTCTTTGGGTAGATATCTAGTAGTGGAATGACTTGATTGTATTATGTATTTTTTAAAGTACTTTGTGACACCTCTGTACTGTTTTCCATCAGGACTTGACTAGTTTACATTCCCACCAAGAGTGTACAAGGGTTCTTTTTTCCACATCCACACCAAAATTTGTTGTTTCTCTTCTTTGTTTATTATTGAAGTAACATCATTTTACAACACTGTGTATTACTCACAAGTACAGGATTATAGTGCCATACCACATTTACCACCCAGTCTCTCCTCTATCATAGTCTAGAAGGCACCCTCACCATTTGGATCTCTATTCTCCTCCTAATACTCTGGGAGACCCAATTCTATAGTTTGACTTTTAGAGTTTGTTATTGCTTTGGTTTTCTCTGATCCTTTGATTTGTTGCCCTTTGTT
Source organism: Uropsilus gracilis (assembly GCA_004024945.1). Lineage (NCBI taxonomy): Eukaryota > Metazoa > Chordata > Mammalia > Eulipotyphla > Talpidae > Uropsilus > Uropsilus gracilis. The sequence goes on from PVHY01008151.1 coordinate 48,466, forward strand.
TCACATTATGAAAATATCCGATTTGCTAATTAGTACAGTGAACATAGGAATGAATTATCCCTTCAAATTAATGTTACTGTATTCTTCTGGTAGGAGCTAAATTGCTAGATCACATGATAGATGTACTGTTGATATTTTGAGAAATCTCCATACACATTTCAATATAGGCTGAACCAGTCTACATTCACACGAAAAGTGTGCAAGAGGAATTTTTGCTCTATATTCTCATCTACAATCTACATCTACATCTGATCGTGGTGATATGGGTCATTCTAAAAGTTGTGATATTGTATCTCATTCTGTTTTGATTTGCATTTGCTGGATGATAAATTTTGATGAGCATTTTTTCAAGTGTTGGTTGTTAGAGTTGTGTATCTTCTTTGGAGAAGGGAATATTTAATTCTTCTGTCCAGATTTTCATTGGGCTATTAGTTCCCTTTTTTTGGTGTATGAGTGGCTTTTATGTATTGAATATCAGTCTCCTTTCTGATGTATGGTGTGCAAATATATTCTTCAATTCTGTAAGATGTCTTTTTATGTGAATGGTAGTTTATTTTACTGTGCAAAGGTATTTTAGCTTATTTTAGAGTCATTTCTTTTGCTTTCATTTTCCTTACTGTTGAAGTTGTGTTCCCAATGACATACATAATGCCAATGACTTGGGGGTATTTTACCTGTTTTCTTCTTTGTTTTATATAGTTTCAGGGCATATCCAAGTCTTTAATTGAGATCAAGCTGATTTTTGTATATAGTGTGATACTGTGGTCTAATTTCATTCTTTTTCATGTGGTTGTCTAGTTCTCAAAGACCATTTGTTGAAAAAATTTTTCATTTTCAATGAATGCTCTTGACTTATCATAGATTAACTGCCCATATGTATGAGGTTATTACTGTATACTGAATTCTGTTCCAATTGTCTGGATGTCTACTTTCATTACAGTTTTGACTAGTAGAGATTTACAGCATAGTTTGCAATCTGTGTGTGATATCAAAGTATTTTTCTGTTTTGGATATATAGGATCTTTTATGGTTCCATGTGAAATTCATTAGTTTTATATTTCCTTGAATACTTCCATTGAATCTTCAATAGGAATTGTATTGAATCTACATATGCCTGTGGGGAAAATGACCATTTTAACAACGATAGTTCTTTTAATCCATTAATAGAGAATTTTTTCATTTCTCTGTGTAATTTCCTTTTTTTAAACCATGCATTATAGTTTTAATTGTATATATTGCTTCTCCTGTATTGTTTACTCCTATATACTGAAGTACTTTTGATATGATTGGGATTCTTGGGATTCTTGATTATTTTCTCTTCTAACTCATTGGAGCACTGGAAGGAAGCTGACTTTGTAAACTGATTTTGTAAGTCACAAACTGATTTTGTAAGTCACTGTTTTGATTTATTTTTCCCAGTTTTATCGTAGTCTTTAAGATAATATATTTAGAACAAAGATAGCCTCTTCAACAAATGGTGCTGGGAAAACTGGACTAAGACATGCAAAAAAATTGGGACTTCATCAAACTAAAAAGCTTCTGTACTGCAAAAGAGACAACAGAAAAAACTAAAAGAAGCCCAACTAAATGGGAAAAAATTTTCGCCCTTCACAAGAGTGATAAGGGATTATAACACAGATCTACAAGGAACTCACACAACTAAACAAAAAACAAAACAAGATGCCCAATCAAAAAATGGGGAGAAGAACTAAAAAGACACTTCTCCAAAGAAGAAATACAAATGGCCAACAGGCACATAAAAATTGCTCAATATCACTAGCAATCAGAGAAATGCAAATCAAAACCACAATGAGATACCACTTTACACCAGTAAGAATGGCCCACATCAAAAAAAAACAGGCAACAACAAGTGCTGGCGTGGATGTGGAGAGAAAGGAACACTCCTACACTGCTGGTGGGAATGTAAACTCATCCAGCCACTATGGAAAGCAGTATGGAGGACCCTCAAACTCATGAAAATGGAATTACCATTTGACCCAGCAGTCGCACTTCTGGGAATCTACCCAAAGGAGACCTCAATGTGGGC
>PVHY01008151.1:50612-63312 GCA_004024945.1 Uropsilus gracilis
TGCTCGGATGTTTATTGCAGCACTATTTATAATTGCAAGGACATGGAAACAACCCAAATGCCCCAGAACAGATGAGTGGATGAAAAAGATGTGGTATATATACACAATGGAGTATTACTCATCAATTAAAAATGACAAATTTGATGAATTTATAGACACCTGGATGTACCTAGAAGAAATCATTCTAGCAGAAACGAGCAGATAGAAAGGGACAGAAACCAAATGGCTTCACTACTATATGGTCAACCAAATGAAACTACACAAGGGGAGAGAGGGGACCAGCTGGAGCAGGCGGAGAGGGGAGATGATGGTGATGGGTGACCCCCAGGGACTGAAATGATGTAAAAAAAATAATAAAGAAGATATTGGTTAAAAAAAAAGATAATATTTATGTGAATGGTGATTGTCTTTGCTACTTCTTTTACAATTTGGATAATTTTTTATAGATATCTTTGACTAATTTCTCTAGCTAGGACATCCAACACCATGTTGAATACTAGTGTTGAAAGTGTACATATTTTCCTTGTAACAAACTTAAAGAAGAACAATTAAAATTTTCAACACTGAGTATGATGGTAGTTATGTTTGTCATATATGGCCTTTATCATCAGTATACACTTCTATCCCATTTTTTGAGGACTTTTGTCATAAAACTTTTCTGCCTCTATTGATATATGACTTCGTATTTCTACTTTGTTGATATATTGAATTAGATAAATGTATTTTTTCAAAATATTATCTTTAATTAATGTTGATATTTATACAATAGTTAGATCACCAAAAATTTTGGAAGTTATTATTTATCAATCATTTTGTTGTTTACATATTTATGTATGTATGTATATATGTACATATAAATATATCACTGCATTTCCAGGGGTTCTTCTTCCACTTTATCACCCGTGAACCATCATTTCATCTTGACCATCTTGTGGTCCTGCTCCTCCCTTCCATGATTTGACCTTTCCCCCTTTCCTAGTTGCTTGCCCCAGTTCTGTTGTTAGCTTATTGTGATATTTCCTTGGTCTTTTATTTTTTATTACTATATCCCATCTGGGTGAGACCATATGGTTTCTCTTTTTCTTTCTGGCCTCTTTCTGCTGCTATGATTCCCTCTAGGTCCATCCATATTATCACAAATGGGTCATATTTGCCAGTTATGATTACAGAATAATATTCTACTGTGCAAATATACTACATCTTTTTCAATTATTCATCAGTTTTGGGACATTTGGGTTGTTTCCACATCCTGGCTATTGTAAATAGCGCTGTTATAAACCTCTGAGTACAGGTGTCGTTCTGAGTTAGTGCTTTGGTGTCCTTTGGGTAGATTCCTAGAAATGGGATTGCTGGATCAAATGGCAGTTCTCTTTTCTGCAGCTTGAGGGTCCTCCATACAGCTTTCCATAGTGGCTAGACCTGTTTGCATTCCCACCAACAGTGAAAAAGTGTTGTTTTTCTCTACATCCTTGCCAGTACTTGTCCATTTTTTTTAATATGGGCCATTCATATTGGTAAGAAGATTGATGTATTTTGAATGTTGAAACTTCCTATGTGGTTGAAATAAATCCTGCTTAGTCATGATATACGATTCTTTTAAACCTATTGATCTTTGTTTGCTATTTTTTTGAGGATTTTTACATCAAAATTATTGGCCTGTGGATTTCTTTCTGGGTGTGATGTCTTTGTCTGATTTTGATGTCAGAGTAATATTGCCCTCACACAATGTGTCTGGAAACATTATTTCTCAGTTTTCTGCAAGAGTCTGTGAATTAGATGTATTTTTAGTCTTTGAAAGTTTTTTCATGAAATTGTATGACTTCAAGCTTTGTTTTTTTGAAAATTTTGATTAATATTTCAATTTCCTTGTTTTTAATTGGTATGCTTAAATTTTTTGCTTTTTCCTGATTCAGTCTTAAAAAGTTATATATTCCTAAATATATGACCATTTCTTCTAGGTTTTTTACCTTACTTCATAATAATTTCTTATATTCCTCAGCATTTCTGAGGTATGTGTTGTAAATTCTTCTTAATTTATGATTCTATTTATTAGCATCTTATTCCTCATTTCTTTTGGGAGTCTAGTGAGAAGTTGTTGCTTTTGTTTTTTTGCTTATTTTTCGATGAAGCAGTTTTTTGGTTTCACTGACCCTCTGGATGGTCTCTTTGATTTCTATTTCATTCATTTCTGCTCTAAGTTTTTAATACTGTCCTTTGGTTTTCATTGTTCTCTTTTATCTGTTCCCTTTTGTTTGTTCTAAACTTATTTAGTTCAGCTTTATTTTGTTATTTAATATGGACCCATTTTGTTATATATTTCCCTCTTAGTACTGCTTTTGCTGTGTACCATAAGTTTTGAAAATTCTAACCTTCATTTGTCTTTTCTCCAGGTATAGATTTAATTTATCATTTGATTTCTCTTTTAGCCCAATAGTGATTCAGTTGTGTGTTGCTCAGGTTCCACATATAAGAAGTATATCTTTGCTTTATTTTCCTGGTTAATATTTAGTGTTGTACTGTTGCTTTCACAGCAATTACTTCCGACAATTTCAACTTTTATAAATTTACTGATACTTGTTTTGTGATGCAATGTGTGGTAATGCAGAATGTTCTGAAATCAGGTAACAAAACAGGCAAAACAGAAAACTTAATTAAACTTACAAACGGCCCTTTAAACCCAGCCACTCATCACGTTTGTCCCAGTCCACACGAGCAGTAGTGAGACCACACTAACCTTAATATGAGGCAAAAAAGATTTATTCATTAAAAAGACAAAACAGAAAAGAATCACTGAACACACAAGTTGCCCCTTTGGTAAATTACCACATAGTTCAGTCTCTAGTTCACAAACACTGCACATGGATCCTAAGTCACAAAATGTGCCCACAAAATGCCCACCTTCAAGCCAGATGAAGAAACCAAGATGGCATTAATCCTCCTTCAAAAGTGGGAGATTCAAATTCACTGCAGAAACCAATATAGTGTCATTGGTTTTCTTCCAAAAGGCACAACTTTGACATTCTTTCATCTTCAACTCTAAATTGACCCCAAACCAGCAAAACTCACTCACCATACACCAGGAAGCACTTCCAATATCTCATTATGAAAACAGCAACTAGCAAGTTCTCTTCAGGTCTCCAAACAACGTCCAAACTTCACAGTTTCAAACTTAGAGGAAGTTTTTTACTACCTAAATCACCTTACACAAGTCACAAGTTTCTCCAACATGTTTCCCTGGGCTCCTCACCAGCCAGGCTGGGGATGGAAGTCCACAGTGGGGCTTTCTTCTCTGATCTGCTGTCCCACATGGCAGTGGCAGCTTTGAGGCCTCCAGCCTCCCTGCTGATTCTCCACTCTCTCCCTTCTTTTTTCTCTCTCTTTGTCCCTCCCTTTCCTCTCTAGTCACTGCTTCTTAAATCTCCTCTTTGTTCTTTGGAGAAGCTTTGGCTTCCCTTCTTCAAGTCTCCACCCACAATGATACAATGGCTGCTATCTCAATTTAGCACCACCATTTGTGGCCATGGACTCCAATTTCATCATAGCATCCCTATCAGTTCCAGGTGCACTGAGAAGAATGTGTACTCATGGGGGTACTGGGTATGGGATACCATATAAATGCCCTTTAAATCAAAATTGTCCAAATTTCTATTTAAGGTTAATGCTTCCTTGTTGATTTTCTGTTCATTTGTTCTTGCTGTTAGTGAAAGCAGGGTATTGATGGCCCATAAATTGTATTGCTGTCAATGTCAGTTTTCCTATATAATAATAGTTGCGTCATATATTTTGATATTCCTTCATTTGGTGCAATACATACTGATGAACATTATGTTCTTCTGATATCTTTTATTTCTCGTTAATTATATATTATTCTTTATCTCCTGTTATCTCTTTTTGATTTGATATAACTTTGATATAAGCTTTATGGGAATACCTTTGTTAGTTACTTTTTAAAAAATTCCCTAGTCACCTACAATATTTTTTTCTTGACATCTTGGAATTTTTCACTAATAATTTCCTTGATATTATTCTTCACAGATAGTCAGGCATTCTTTTATATTTATTTCCTACCACATGTTTAGGAAACTGTCCCTTCTTATTTCTTTGAACAAATTTTAAGCTCTCCCTTTTTACCTTCCTGGGATACCAACTATCTATATGTTAGCATTCCTATTATAGTCAGTTAATTTTCAAATTGTTTCTATTTATTTACCCCTCCTAGTTCCATTTCTTTGACTTCAAATCACTGATAAGATACTGGATTTTTTTTTCATTTAAGTTTCTATAAATTTCTTTAGAATTTTTTTCTTCTTTTTTTAAAATAGTTATTTTTATTCTTTGAATCACAACCTCACTAAATGTTTTTTGGGATACCTCCCACCTTCCCTCAGGTGCCCTCTCCTTTCTCTCACACCCCACTCTTTGTTGTTTGCTAGTCTGTGTTAAGCCCATTAGTTTCTTTCTTTCCTGTGGTAGTATTCTTTCATGGGTGAGGGACTATGTTCTTGGAACCAGGCGAGCCTTGATGGTGGGTTTTCAGTCTTAAGTTTGCATTGGGTAGCCAGTCTATATTTATTTGTGGTCTGTCCATGCTGTCTCATTGGAAGCTATTTCTCCAATCCCATTTCTGTTGTTTTTGCTGCTTTATCTTATGGTTCTGGCATCAGATTTAAGGGGTCTCACCCCCTGCCAGTGTCAGTGAAGAAGTTTCTCTGTGGATATAGGCATCTGTGGATGGCTCTTGTAGATTATCTCCTCTGCCTCAGGTTGCAGCTTTGTTGTGGGGCTGATGCCCCCAGACTTTGGTCTCTCTCCTCATCCATAGTGTGGGGAGAGGTACCTTGTTCTCCTAGAAGGCATCTCTGAGATGAGGTCCTGGGTCTTCCAAACTCAGTGAGCACATAGATGTGCTTCGTGACATCATATTCCCATAGTTGCTTCTTCTGTCTCACATGCGCTCTTTCTCTCAATTGTCCATCCACTGTGTCCAGCTCAGGCTTGTGGGCTGGATATTTACCTGGTCCCTCGACAGTTTTATGATGGGTTTGTGTTGTGTATGTTCTTGATCCTCCTGAAGATTAGCTGAAGAGTGAAATGGAAGGGGCATCCTGTCCCACGCACATCCCGCCCCCACTCCGCCCCCCATATGAATACCTCCCTGCGTAGGGGTGGGGCCCAGATGTCCGTGCTTGTGCCATCCCAATGCCCCCTTGGGCTGGGGCCTGGGGGCAAATGCTTTGGCCGATCTGGGCTGAAGATGGCTGCCCTTTGCAATAACCATCTGCTGGTGGATGGGGCTGAAACCCCATCCAGTCCTCCCTCCCAGTCTCTGCAGGCTAGGGGGGACTTACCAGGGGTCTTCTTCACCTTTGCTACCTGCTGGCTAGGGGAAGCAGGGGGGAAGCCCTGGGCCTCATGGAGAGGCTGGTCTGAGCTGGATACCCCGGAAGGGGAGCAGCTAGTCTGCACCCCACTGTGCCCTCTGAAACAGAGGACGCTACCTCACTGGGGCCTCCCATTCAGATGTGGCAACCTGGAAGGGGTGTGGCCACTCCCATCCAAAATCGAGGTGGAAGGGGAGGTGCCCCGGATCACATGCAGCAGCTAGGCTAAGCCAGCTACCCCAGAAGAGGAGCAGCTGGCCTGCACCCCACTGTGCCTTCTGAAACAAAGGATGCATCCTATCCAGACGCAGCAATCTGGAGGGGGTGTGGCCACTCCCACCCAAACCTGAGGAGGAAGAGGTGGAGCCCCAGGCTGCCTGAGCAGCCAGGCTAAGCCAGTTAACCCTGAAGGGAAGCAACTGCCCTGCACCATTCTGTGTCCTCTGAACAGAGGACTTTATCTCACCAAGGCCTCCCATCCAGATGTGGTGACCTGGAGGGGGTGTGGCCCCTCCTGCCAAACCCCAGGGTAAAGGGGTGGAGCCCCACACTGCATGGAACAGCCAGGCTGAGCCAGCTACCCCAAAAGGGGCACAACTGGCCTGTACCCTACTGCGCCCTCTGAAAAGAGAATGCTACCTCACTGAGGCCTCAAATCCAGACTCCTGGAGGGGGTGTGCTATTTAGAATTTTTATGTCTTCAATTGATCTTTCATACATTGCAACTTTATTTTCTTATTTAATTCATCTATATATTCTATTTATTAATTATGTTTCTTATAACAATCTCCCACTTTTCTGAGTTCTGTTCTATCTCTGATCAGTTTTTAAGTGTTCTCTTGTATTTGGCACATTTTCTGTTTCCTTGAATTTCTACTTTTTCTTTGCAAATATATGTATATTTTTTTTATATTACATTTTTGCATTATTGTGTACCTCGGGCTTTCCCACTTCACTAACACCTGTTAACCATCCTGATCTGTTGTGCTCTTCACCTCCCCCAACTTCTTCACCGTCCTCCTCTTGATCCATTGTTCAGACCCATTGGTTGTTTTTTTTTCTTGTCTGTTTATTTTCATTTACATCCATCATATAAGTGAGACCATCCTGTACTTCTCTTTTTCTTTTTGACTTATTTCTGCTAATAGGAGTCTTTCTAGTTCCATCCAGGTTGCTGCGAATGACATGTGTTTGTCCTCCTTGAATGATGCGCAGTATTCCATCATGTATATATGTACCACTTCTTTTAGCCAATCTTCTGTTTTGGGGCATTTGGTTTCCAAATCTTGGCAATTGTGAACAGAGCTGCAATGAACATGTGCATACAGGTGTCCATTTGAATTAATGTTTTCATGTCCTCTGGGTAGATTCCCAGTAGTGGGATTGCTGGGTCAAATGGTAAGTCCACTTTCAATTGTTTGAGGGTCCTCCACGCAGTCTTCCATAGTGGTTGGAACAGTTTGCACTCCCACCAGCAGTGTAAGAGTGTTCCTTTTTCTCCACATCCATGCCAACATATGTTGCTGTCTGTTTTATTTACATGGGCCATTCCTACTGGTGTAAGATGGTATCTCATACCACCTTACACCAGTGAGAATGGCCCACATTATAAAAACAGGCAACAAGTGCTGGCATGGATGTGGAGAGAAAGGAACACTCTTAACTGCTGGTGGGAATGTAAAGCCCCTATGGAAAGCGGTGTGGAGGACACTCAAACTAATGAAAATGGAACTACCCTTTGACCCAGTAATTGCTCTTCTGGGAATCTACTCAAAGGAGACCTCAGTATGGGTACAAAGGGACACCTGCACCCAAATGTTTATTGCAGCACTATTTATATTTGCAAGGACATGGAAACAACCCAAATGTCCCAAAACATGAATGAATGAAAAAGATGTGGTATATATACACAATGAAATATTACTTATCAATTAAAAATGACAAATTAGAAGAATTTATGATAACATGGACACACCTAGAAGAAATCGTATTAGCAGAAACAAGTCAAAAGATAAAGACAGACACCAAATGGTTTCACTATTATATGGGACTTGGGAAAGATAAACAAAAAGCTATGATGAAAAGTCAAAAACAACAATAACAACAAAAGGTAACAACCAAATTGAAGTACAAAACTCCAGGCGGTGGTGTGGGACAGAGGGGGAATGATCAGGGAGGGTGGGGGGGGTGAATCCCAGGCATTACAAAATGTGAAATTTATATTTAAATAAATTATTTGATGTTTAAAAAAAGATGGTATCTCAGAGTAGTTTTCGTTAGTATTTCCTTGATTATTAGTGATGTGGAACATTTTTTCATATGCCTATTAGCCACCTGTATCTCCTATTTGGTGAAGTGTCTTTTCAGTTCCCCCCATTTTTTGACTGGGTTTTTTCCTTTGTTTTTATTGAGCTGTAGGAGCACTTTGTGGATCTTTGTTATCAGACCCTTGTCATTTGTCTGGAGGGAAAAAAATTTTCTCACAGTTAGTTGGGTTTCTTTTTGTTTTGTTTATCATCTCTTTTGCTGAACAGAAAATTTTTAGTTTGATATAGTCCCAGCTGTCTGTTTTCCTTCATTATTTTCCTGGACATAGTTTCCCAAAATTGATTTCTGAGGCGAAATTCAGTAAGGGTTTTGCCAAGGTTTTCTTCTATGTGTTTTATGGTTGCAGGTCTCAACTTCCAGGTCCTTTGCCCATTTTGAGTTCATTTTTGTATGGGGTGAGAGAGTGTTGTCCTGCTCCATTTTTTTCACATGTTTTGATCCAGTTTTCCCACCACCATTTACTGAACAGGCTATCCTGGTTCCAGAGTATTTTATTTACCCCTTTGTCGATGATTAGTTGACCATATATGTGGGATTTTATTTCTGGGTATTTGATTCTGATCCATTGGTGTGTTTCTCTGTTTTTGTACCAGTACCAAGCTGTTTTAAGGATTATGGCTTCATAGTACAGCCTGAAGGCTGGAATAGTAATACTTCCATTCTCTCTTCTGTTCGTCAAAAGGGTTTTGGCTATTTGGGGTCTTTTGTTGTTCCATATGAATTTCAGTAATTTTTGTTCTATCTCTTTAAAGTATGTCATTGGGAACTTTATGGTAATTGCCTCGAATCTGTAGATTGCCTTTGGTATTATGGCCATTTTGATAATGTTGAATTTTCCGATCCATGAACTGGGAATGTCTTTCCATTTTCTAACATCATCTTCTATTTCTCTTAAGAATGTTTTATAGTTTTCTTTGTATAGGTCTCTTATGTCTTTTGTTAGGTTTATTTTCAAGTATTTGATTTTCTTTGGTGCAATGGTAAATGGGGTGTTTTTATAAATTTCTTCTTCTTCTGATTGATTCTTTGCATATATAAACACTGTTCATTTTGTATCCAGCTACCTACTAAATCAGTTTATTATATCAATCACTTTTTCTGTTGATTTTTCTGATTTCTCTACATAGAGTATCATATCATCCATGTACAGATAACCTAAAAGGAAAACCCATTAGGCTGACCTCCGATTTTTCTGAAGAGACACTCTAGGCAAGGAGAGAATGGACTCAAATCTATAAAAACTCCAAGAAAAAACTGCCAGCCAAGGATAATTTACCTTGCAAAGCTATTCTTCATCTATGAAGGAAAAAATAGAATCTTCTCCAATTTCGAGAAATTTGCTACCACAAAACCCCCACTCCAAGAAATTTTGCAGGAGATCTCAAGATCAAAACCATAAGAAGGACAAATACAAAAACAAAACAAAACAAAATAAACCCCAAAATGACAACCAGGAAACCGTTAGAATCGCAAACATCAATAATCACCCTAAATGTCAATGGTAAACTCAGCAATCAAAAGACAAAGAGATGCAGACTGGATCAGAAAACAGAACCCAACATTCTGCTGCTTCCAAGAAACAATCTGATCTCTAAGGATAAACATAGACTGAAGGTACAGGGCTGGAAAACTACACTACAAGCAAATGGCCCCAACAAAAAAGCAGGGGGTGCCATTCTTATATCAGATAGAGCAGACTTCAAATTAGCAAAAGTGACAAAAGATAAAGACAGCCACTACCTAATGGTTAAAGGGCCAATCCACCAAAAAACATAACAATAATCAACATATATGCACCTAATGATGTAGCACCAAAATTCATAAAACAACTACTAGTAGAACTGAAATCAAATATTGGTGAGAATACATATGTGGTAGGTGATTTTAACATGCCAGTCTCAACAAAGGACAGATCAACAACACAGCAACTACACAAAGAAACAAAAGCTTTAAAGAAGAGCTAGTGTAAAGGGATTGAATAGATATATACAGGAAACTGCACCCCCAAGGTAAAGAATACACTTTCTTTTCAAATGCACATTGTTCATTCTCTAAAATTTACCATATATTAGACCACAAGACAAACCTGAACAAATACACAAAGATTAAAATAATACCAATCTTTTTCTCCAATCATAAAGGCATTAAATTAGAAATCAACAATGAAAAGAAAATAAGGAGAACTGAAAGAAGCCTTCCTGGCCAGGTTAAGGCAGAACTGAGTGTGTTTGAACTGGGGGTGCCTGGCGAACGACCTTGACGGCCAGCAGCCTTCAGCCCATAGCCCAACTTGCACGGGCTGAGCCTCATGGCAACTGAGTCTCACCGGCAACAGGGAACCAGAAGTCCCTTGGCTACCGCACCAGCAGCTGGGTGAGAGCTCTGCGGAAGTCAGGTGAGGTCTCCTCCCTGACTGCCCCCTCAGGCAGCATCGGGTTGCATCTAGTTGCCAAGGCAACGGTCCTGGGACAAAGGCCGCAGCTCTGCATTTTGCAACTGAAAGAAGCCTTCCCGGCCAGGTTAAGGCTGAACTGAGTGTGTTTGAACTGGGGGTGCCTGGCGAACTGCCTTGACAGCCAGCAGCCTCCACCCCAAACCCAAAAGCGCCGGCGCTGCTACGTGGCACCGTCGCAAACTCAGAAATCAAGGATACTCACTACCAGAAGCACATAGGCAAAGTTAACCACAACTATATAGATTTCAACATGCCTAATACTAGAGCAGTAGTCACCCAATATGTAGAGCAGATCCAAAAGGAAAACACAGGAAGGAGGAAGACCATAAATACTCAAGCAAGCCCTAAGAAAAATAACTCCCCACCAAAGGATAAACAACCTGAAGAAAACTTGGATGACATGGAAGAAATGCTCCATATGTCAGACAAAGAATTCAGAATCAAAATGATGAAAGTACTCAAAGAATCCAAGGAAGAGGGGGAGAAAAGGGAAAGCAAAAGGGAAGAAGCATTCAACGAACTAAGAGAAGTAGTAGAAAAATGTAAGCAAGAATGCAGTAAAATGGGCAACATCATCAACATACAGAAAAACGAAACTGAAACACTAAACAAGAAACTACAGGAGATGCAATGCATAAAACGAGAAATAGAAGAACTCAAGAATGCAGGGAGGAGCCAGGAAAGAAGAATAGAAGAAATAGAGGAAAGAATCAGTACACTAGAGGACACAGAAGTAGAGAGAACAAAGAAAGAAAAAGAGAGAGAAAAGCAGAATAAGAAAACAGAAGAAAAAATCAGAGATCTGTCAGATACCCTAAAGAAAACAAATATAAGAATAATTGGAATACCAGAAGAGGAAGAAAAAGACATAATCTGAAAGGCTCTTCAATGAAATAATGGAGGAGAATTTCCCAAATCTGAAGAAAGAAATGAAAATAGACATACACGAAGGAAAAAGGACACCAAACTACTTTAATGAAAGAATAAACACAGCAAGACACATCATAGTAAAACTTACAAAAGTTAAAGAAAAAATTATGAGAATAACAAGAGAGAGGAAACAGATAACCTACAAAGGAAAACCAATCAGACTGACCTCAGACTTCTCAGAGGAGAAACTCCAGGCAAGGAGAGAATGGTAACACATCTTCAAAACACTCCAGGATAGAAACTATCAACCAAGAATACTCTACCCAGCAAAGCTGTCCTTCCTTTATGAAGGGAAAACCAGAACCTTCTCAGACAAACAAAGCCTACAGAAATTTGCAATCACCAAACCTCCTCTCCAAGAAATCCTGAAAGAAGCCCTAAGAGCGAAACATGAAGAACAATAAAAGGAATGAACAAATAAAAAAGAAAGAAAGAACAAACCAAAAGAGAACCCCAAATGACCACCAGGGACCCATTGTTGGACCCTCAAACATCAATAATAACTCTAAATGTCAATGGGCTAAACTTATCAATCAAAAGACATAGAGTTGCAGACTGGATTAAATGACAGAACTCAACATTCTGTTGCCTCCAAGAAACACATCTGATCCTGAAAGACAAGCATAGATTGAAGGTAAAAGGATGGAAAACAATTCTACAAGCAAATGGACCCCCAAAAAAGGCAGGAGTAGCCATCCTTATATCAGACAAAGCAGATTTCAAAATTAAAAAAGTAACAAAGGATAAAGATGGACACTACCTAATGGTGCAAGAGTCAATCAACCAAAAATACTTAACAATTATTAATATATACTCACCAAATGAGGGAGCACCAAGATTTATAAGACAACTATTAAGAGAGCTGAAAGCAAATATAAATGAAAGCACATATGTAGTAGGAGATTTCAACACCCCACTCTCAACAAAGGACAGATCAAAAAACAAAAGCTACACAAGGACACAAAAGCCTTAAAAGAAGACCTAGACAAAATGGACCTAACAGACATATATACAGGATGCTACACCCACAAGGAACAGAGTACACCTTCTTCTCAAATGCACATGGAACCTTCTCTAAAATTGATCACATACTAGGCCACAAGGCAAACATGAATAAATACATAAAGATTAAAATAATACCAACCTTTTTTTCAGACCACAAGGGCATCAAACTAGAAATCAACAATGAAAAGGAAGTAAGAAGAACACCTAACGCTTGGAGACTGAACAATGTGCTTCTAAAGAAAGAATGGGTAAATGAAGAAATTAAAGCATATCTAAGAGGAAGGTTCATAGCAATACAGGCCCACATCAAAAACCAAGAAAATAACCAAAAAAACAACCTAATCTACCAACTTGAAAACTAGAAAAAGAGCAACAGAAAAACCCCAAATCCAGCAGAAGACAAAAAAATAACAAAAATAAAAGAAGAAATAAATAATCTAGAAGCCAAAAAGACTATCCAAAAGATTAACGAAACCAAAAGCTGGTTCTTTGAAAAAATAAACAAAATTGATAAACCCCTTGCAAAACTCACAAAGGAAAGAAGAGAGAAAATCCTAATAAACAGAATCACAAATGAAAGAGGAGAAATTACAACAGACAC
>PVHY01008152.1:0-21307 GCA_004024945.1 Uropsilus gracilis
CCCGCGCCGGGGGCGGGCCGGTCTGGGACCGCTGGCCCCTCCATGCGCCCCGGCTTCCGGGGGCTGGGGGCTTCCCGGTGCCTCCCAGGCCGGCTTGACCTCCCACTGGGGAGTTTACCCAGGAGCAGCCAGACGCTCCTCGCCCCCCCCTGGCTAGGGGGTCCGGGGCGCCCGAGCTTCTGCCTGGGCCGCGGGCGGCCGCCATCACCCGCTGGCGGACGGGGCTTATCGATCCAAGGTGTTTTGACAAATGCCAGGTAGAAACAGAAGCCATTTCTTTTAAGAACATAATTCGAAACATGCACTTTTTCTTAATATCCTGAGTAAATATAATGTCTTCACAGACTTACTGCTGAAAATAAAGTGTTACTCACTGGCAACGCATGAACATGCTATCCATGGAGACACCTGTGAGGCACTTGGTGACCTCTGTGTATAGACACCACTGAGGTGCTGGCCCCTCACAGCTGAGTCCAGAGAGGTGGCTGGAGACTAGACAGGTCTCAGACATGTCTACCCTGAGCACAGCTGAGTCCTTCACACAGACCCCTCCCGTAATACAGCCTCTCCTTCCATAATGCCCCTCAGAGTCTCCCCCAGGCAACCACTGGCTGCTCAGTGCAGTTTTCACTCCTGTGTTTCTGGATCATGTGGTTCCGTTTAGGTCAGGTGTTAGTAGTACCCTAGGGAGAACTGACAGTCTTTATAGTGATCTGTTCTTGGAACTAGGGAACGATCTCTTTGGGGACAGTGACAAGTCTTCTGACTTCAATACCACTTCTGGATGACCAGCCTAACATTCTAGAGCCTGCAGAGTGGGAAGACCCAGGAGAGATGTGTGTGGTTCTGAAATACCATGTTTATTAGACTTAACATAAACTAATGTAAATATAAATACTGCATATGTTATATTGAAAACATGTGCAGTAGCTATATGTATTCCAACCACAGGAAAGAGATAAAGAAAATTTTGACTAACAATCAAAAAAAGCAGTTTCCACCTGCTTCACCTGCTTCCACCTGCTTAAATGCATAAGCTGCAATGTTTAAATCACACATGTTCACATTTTATTTTTATTCACTGAGGTGCAAACGACTTCAAACTCTCAGTCTCTTGGCTTTGAAAAAGAGACACATTTGTACATCTAGGAGAGACCATGTCAGATCTTTTTCAGCAGAAGGGGAGCTGACAGGTTGGTGGTGAGGAGCCGACCCTCAGAGGTCAGAAATTTGCTGTGGGATCAGTTGTTTTCTGATTCTGACTTCAGGTAAGTTGCACATCACTGCGTGGGTCAGTTTCCACATGTGTTAAATGAATGAAATGAAAGCACCTGTCATAGAGATTGTTATATAAGTTGCTTTGGTTCTGCATACCTTTTAAGCAACTATGAATATTTATTTTCTCACTCTTATTAAATTCCTTACCTATATCTGCTCTAACATAAAGCAAAGGCACTGAACAAAGCTCAGCATGAGAAGACCCTGTGCTTAGACACCACTGAGGTGCTGGCCCCTCACAGCTGAGTCCAGAGAGGTGACTAGACAGGTCTCGGGTCTCAGACCCTGTGCTTCCATGATGACACAGCTGAGAACAGCCAAGGTTTCTCAACAATGGTGGTGGAGGGGTGTGTGTGTGTGTGTGTGTGTGTGTGTGTGTGTGTGTAAGAGCTTGTATGTTTAAGCTCATTCTCCAGAGTCCTTCGATGTTTTTTTCTATTTTGATGTCAGAGGAGCACTGAATGTCAGGTGAGTTGGATTATTCCAAGACTTCATCCACAACACTTAGCCCACATCTCCATTCACTCAGCTAAGCAAATCAGGGCACCCTGGCAACATGTGAAATTTCTAACACAAGGCATCCATGAGACTTCCTGAACCTTAATACCTGAGCTGCAGTGTGCACAACTGAGCCTAGTCCTCTGCCACTTCAGGTGTCATATCAAAACAATCCCAAACATCTCAGGTCTCCTGTTTCAAGGCACTGCTGATATCCAGACCATCAAATCATATCCTCCTTTGCTTCTGCCTCTTCTCCATAATTATAATCTCTCTTCTGTTCCCTTCTGGGTAACATTCAAATCTTTTAAGTTGTGTAATATAGTTCAATTTCATCTTTCTCAAAAATTGTAAGCATTATTTGAGGACTCATTTTATCTTTTAAAACTCAGAATGAACACTGCTCTCTTCATCCTTCATCTCGCCCGTTTCTGCAATTCAACAACTTACCAAGGACAGCCTGAGCCATAAGTCACTCTTGACACACAGGCTGCCTGGGACTAAAGAGGGGAACCTGGGCACCTTAGACACACAGACTGCAGAGCCTGCCTGGGACTCTTAGAGGGGAACCTGGGCACCTTAGATCTAAGGATCTAAGGGGAACCTGGGCACCTTAGATCTGGGATCCAGTTCAGACCTGCTCATTGCTGTGTCTGCATCTTCCTGGGGCTGGAGGAAAGGATGACACAGAAGGGGAGGGTTTTGTGTTCCCATAGCCCCATGTCACTGTGAGTATTACTGCTGCTGTTTCATACATGACAGTAATAGCCTCCTCCCTTGCCTGGGACCTGCTGGTGGTCAAGGTGGCTCTGTTCCCAGAATTGGAGTCAGAGAACCAATCAGGGATCACTGAGGGCTGGCTTTTGTCAGCCATGACCAGCATAAGGGCCTGGTCTGGTTTCTGCTGGTACCAGCAAGCAATTGTACTTTGAATGCTGTCTCCTTGGCAGGTCACCTGGCTGGCTGTTCCAGAACATAAATGTTGCAAGTGGCAGCATTAGTTCATAGGGGACCACGGAGCCTACAAAGGAGAATTGAAAAGGTAGGCTTAACAGCAGTACCCAGACCAGGAGCATCTCCTCTTTTCCTAGTCTGGCCTGGGCTGAGACCTAGTGATTATCTTCATCTCCTTAGGATCCCCTTCACTCAGTCTTATCCCTAATATCCCACATGTGTGACTGATACATGGCATTTTTGGACAAATGATTAAATACCACCAACCCTTTCTTGGTAGGCACAGCCCCCCCCACCAAGCAGTGTGAACACAGCACCCCACCCAACCCCAAATCATGAGTTTTCTGCCCCCACAGGCAGTCCCCCGCTGAATTAGAGTCAGGCCAAGCTGGCCCCAGAGCTCTGGGCTTAGGGTGCAGTGAGCCTGAAAGGAAAGGGATCCAGGCCATGTCGGGGTTCCTGTTCCTGATCCCTGAGGCTGAGGCTGGACAAGTTCCCCCAGGTTTGTCTTATGCCCTGGTTGAAGTAAGCTGCTGGGTATGCAAATCAACCAGGGCTCAGGCCACTGCTTTTGAGGAGTTTGTGGTTTCAGAGATAACTCAGCCTCCAGGACACAGGGAACAGAGGGCGTAATCCATGCAACTCCCCCTCATCCCACCTGATCCTGAAAGAAGTCATGAGGACTTAAGGAATTGAGTGTGTTGCATTTAAATCAGGTCTGCTGTCTGGAGAAGTTACTGATCTCAAAATAAATTACAGAGTTTAAGAAAATGAAATTTGTAAAATGTAAGAATTCTCATTAAAAATATATTGTTAAAATTTTCTTTAGTACTAGGGAAAGTGCATTGGATTGTAAAAATAATTTTCCATTTAATTAGATAAGTTAAAGTTCAGTGTTACCGGACACACACACAAAAAATAGGAGAAATAATGGTTTACTTGTTATCGGGAGACTCAGAAAACTGAAAGTTATCTTCCAGACTAGACAGAAGAGCCTAGAGTTCAGAGGAAATCTGTGGTCACTGGGAGGATGGGCTAGTGGACAGTGGTATTATTTAATGATGACAGATGTGTGGAGGACCTGAAGTGTGTGAACCTTCTGAAAGAAGGTAGATTCTACAACACTCAGGTCAGAGAGTCATGCACATAGAAGTTGTACATCTATGTCAGGGATGACATTCCAGAGTAAAGTACACCTTTTCCTTCAGCGGTCAGCTTGGTGATTCCCTGCAGGAGCACCCCTGCTGCCCAGGAGGGTGCGGCTCCCCTTCTCCCGGTGTCTTTGTCAGGGACTCTTTGCTGGCCCCTGGTGGCTGTTCCATGCTGCTGCTGGAGCTCTGCGCTGTCCCTGTCCCTATGCAGATTCAGAACCTAGGGCTGTGGGGCTGACTCCCCCATCCATAGACTCTGACTCCAAGGGAGATTCTTTTCCTTCGCAACAACCACACATGAGTACTCAGGTTATCCATGAGAAGGCTCATTTGCAGAGCTCATTGCACCAGCTTATTGCAGGTGGAGCTGGCAGGACTATCCTGGGGCCGCCCTGCACAGATCTCTGGAGTGCTGGAGGTGAGGCATGTGGCTCCAGGAACACAGAACTCAGGGTTCTCTGTTCCTGATTCTGGCTGCTGTTTCAGGTCCAAATCTGAGCTGTTGTACTTACTGCACCCAAGACAGAGATAAGCAACTAAGGGCTGAGCAGAGGGAAGTGAGGAGTGGGGACACCAAGAGGAAAAGCAGGGGTCTCTGTGAACCCTGCAGATCAGTTCAGGGGGTATAATGGGGCCACTTGCTCATAAATCTGCTTTCTCACAGCAGAGCTGAGTTGGGTCAGGAGATAAGGGATGGTGGATGATCGGTGTTCCTAGACTCCTAGACGAAGCAGCTTCCTTGCTGACTGAGAAATGAATAAAGCCACCTGGGAGACTGAGGAGGCCACCATGTCACTTTCAGAGGTTTGTCCCTGAGTGAAGATAGAAGTAAATTGGTCTCCCAAGCACAGGGAAGTTATCAGGGGAGTGTCAAGAGTTCTGCTGGATTGTCAGATCTGGTCAACTGATCCCTGAGACCTGGGGGTGAACTTCCCACCTGGAGGGTCCCCAAGACAGGGAGAGCCATTCACAGAAAATACTCTTATGGATCAATTGTGTTTTTCCCCAAATACCTATATCTGATGTGGAAAGCTACTTGGATATAAGAACAGTGCAATGCAAGTAGCTAAAGTGAGGTCACACTGGAGCATGTAGGTCTCCTCCATGATGAGTGCTGCCCTGAGAAGAGGGAAACTTGGAGACTGCTACTCACAGGGGAAATACCCTCACTGCTGGAGGCAGATTTCAGCGAAGGACATCGAGATGCCAGTCAACTTCCCGAAGCCCAGGAGAGTACTGAACCAGAGCTCCTCACCACCCATGAAAACCTGCCCTGCTGAGAACCTGATGGCAGTGATGACAGATTATAAACATGCCAGCAAACACTGAATGGCTGAGACAATCACACATGGAGGAGCACATTCCTATGAGAACAGTCAGCAAACAAGCTCTGTCTTCCTCCCAGAGGCCGTCCGTGAGTACAGTTTTGAAACAGAACCTGGAAGATGATGTGGAGGTGAACAGGCCACATCATTTCCCTGGGGGGGAGGAGAGAGGGTGCTGAGCTCAGCAGGGGTGGAGACAATAAGGCAAAAGTCCCTGTGATGAAGGGGCCCTTGGCCTCCCGGTGTTCCCTGTTTTCTTCTACAGGTCAGGCTAGGGGACCCATTTTTTAGGTCAATAATGCACCAGTGATTTCCATGTGGAAATGCAGGGACAATGAGCACTGGACATGAGGTTTTTGGGGTAAAAACCTCAAAGTCTGCCAAGCAAAAGGGGAAAAAATCTGCACCTTTTGAATTTGCTGCTTCCTTGCTTCCCATTTCCCACCTACACTCTTTTCCAGCTTGTGCTCTTTTAAAAACAAACCAGGTTCTTAAAGTGACCAAACAGGATTTATTTACAGAAAGACTAAACAAACAAAGAGGCCCTAAGACCTGGGGGCAGAGAGGCTGAGGGAGGGGGGAAGGCAAGGTGGAACCCTGGTTGTCACACCACACAGTCCAAGTTCAAGTCCCTCAATCCCAATTTGCATGTGTGGTCCTCCAACCATGTGTATCAGAGAATTGCTGACTCCTTCTGCATTGGCTTCCTCAGTTTTTTCAAGTTTCTTCAAACATTTCCAGCAAATACCATCTCATAATCAGCTTGTACAAATCATCAGTTTCCTCCAGGTCAGTTCCCCAGTTTTCTGAAAATGAAAGGCAAGCCTTCCCCTTTCAGCTTTCTCAGACTCCTAGCCACCCGGACTTGAGGCCACCACTTCAGTGTGCGACTCTCTGTTCTCTCTTCTTCTCAGCTCCTACCTATAGCCTGGCACGTCTTCAGGCCACAATATTAACCACCCAAGCAGTTGCCCCTCCTGGCTTCTCCAGTGAGTGCTCTGGCTCTGTGCTGCTGGCCCTGGCCATTGCATGGGTCTTGGCCACCCCAACCGCCCAGCCACAGTGCTTTGTGTGCCTCCCATCTGTCTTTGAAGCTGTGACCCCAACATGGACAGTGTTATTTGTTCATAAATTTAGGCATGGTCATTAGCTATGTCTGAAAAACACAGAGGTTAAGAATGGCCTAAACCTGATAAGGGTACTTCCTTCTTTTACTTTGTTGCAAATCTTGAGCAGCCCTGGTGAATATGGGAAGCCAGCACCCCAAGGCTATTGTTTCAAGACCCAGGGTGGGGAAGAGAAAATGGACCACCAGTAGTTGTGTGAGGGGAAATTGGAGCCTCTGATTTTCTGGAGGAGAGGGGTAATAAGAAAAAAGAAATAAAAAAGAAAGGAGCAGAGACCAGGGAGGGAGACTTTTGGGAAGGGAGATACACAAGAATAGTGGGCAGGTAAAGAGGAGCCTGAATGGCCAGGTTGGGCAGAAGCCCCCTGGAAGAGTAACTGGTGATGGAAGCCATGGTGACAAGAAGCCATGGAGCGAAAGTGCTTGGCAGAAGAGTAGCCAGTGTAGAGAGCATGGCACTGCAGCAAGATGGCATGGAAAGCTGATACCATATCTGGAGATAACCAGGGATTTAGAAAGCTGATTTTGCATAAGCATTTGCTGGAAAAGTTTGAAGAGCCTTGGAGAAGTTGAGCAGCTCAGAACACTGGAGAAAGAAGAAGCAAAGAGAAGATGGAAAAGAAAGACTAGACTTTGCAGAGTGCTTGTATCAGGTTTGGAGGAACAAAGGGGCACCATTTTGGACATTTTTTCTTTTGGACCTTGGGACTAAAAATGGTGACTGGAGTAAGATAAGGTCACCTGTGGCATTAAGGGCTTTTTGTTTGACTTTCTGTTCTGGTTAATTTTCCTTGTTAATAAAACCCTGCAGTTAAATTGCATTTAAATGACAACTGCTATGCACTGGTGGTAAGAATCTGAAAGAATCTGGGCAGCAGAAGCCACATTTTAAAAGTGCCACTTTTTCCCTTTGGCTTGTTGGTTGAAAGCTTCTGCCCCAATTTACATCAGATTTCATATTCTCTCAACATCTTTTTTGTCAGACTCCACACACCAGGTCAAATATGGAAAAGCCCCTGTTTCAGAAGTGTCACTAAGAGAGGGTGTCACCTATTATCAGACAGATGACTCCTACTGTTTTTTCCTTTGCCCACCAGAGCCTGAGTCCCACTCACACAAGGTCCAGAGATCAAGTAGAGTCTGGACTTGTACCCTAAACCTGACTAATGCTTGATCTCAGGCAGAATCTGCCTGAGATGGGGAGGTGGGGGAGCCTGAGATCTCAGATCTGGAACATGGAACAGATAAATTCATTGCTGTGTCTTCACCCACCTGAATCTGGAGGAGATGGTGACACAGATGAGCAGGGGTTTATGTCTCAGTTCCCCATGGCCCTGTGTCACTGTGGCCACCCGCAAAACAGAAATAAATAGCCTCGTCCTCAGCTTTGGTTCCGCTGATGGTCAGGGTGGCCATGTTCCCCGAGTTGGAGGCAGAGAACCGGTCAGGGATCCCTGAGGGCCGCTTGCTATCTTCGTAAATGAGCATCAGAGGGACTTGATCTGGCTTCTGCTGGTACCAAGAAGCATATTTACCTCCAATATTGTCTTCCTGACAGGTCAGCCTGACTGTCTCTCCCGGGGACACTGACACTGAGGGTGGCTGCGTTATTTCATAGGAGTCCACAGAACCTGCAAGAGAAGAAAAGAGAGGTGGACTGAAGATACAGAACCTGTCCTCAAAAGACCCTCATCCTCCTAAACTGAACTCTAAATTTAATCTGGGCTCCAAGGATGCCTTTCCCTGCAACTCAGTCCCAATTCCCCAAGAACCTGCCTGAACAGTCAAAGGAAAATATATCTTTTCTCTTCACAGGCACAGCCCCTCACTCTCACATAGAGCAGTGAGCACAGTGGAGGGGTTTTATCCCCACTAACCCACTTACCCCCCTCCTTCACAAGTCATGAGCATTCCACCCCCAAAGAGTTTGTCCCAGTGCCCTGGGCTGGGGTCCAGTGAGCCTGGGAATGGTACCTATGCAGTGAGCCAGGAGACCCAAGAGGAGATTGGTCCAGGTCATCATGGTGTCCCTGTTCCTGCTCCCTGAGGCTGAGTCTGGGCAGGTTCCTCCCCAGACCTGTCTTATGTCCTGGATGGAGAGAGCTGCTGGGTATGCAAATCAGCCAGAGTTCAGGCTGCTGCTTGGGGGGTTTGTGGTTTCTGAGTCAGCTGCAAGGACACAGGAACAGAAGAGTGTGTTACAGATGCACCATCCCCTTTTGCAGTCCAGCACAGGGGCCATCTTTCTCTGCTGCCTCACAGTCTGGGTGAGATCTCCTCCTAAGATGTCCCTGTCCCATTTCTTGGCCTGGGCTGGTCAGAGTAGAGTTCACAGAGTCATCTGAGCTTTTGGAATCTGCTCTATAGGTGGCTTTAGGAGGCTTAGTAGGGGATGGTCCTACCTCAGACCACTGAGCCACAGATTCTGAATTAAATCCCTCATGTGCACACAACCATGCAGTCATGGAGATTTGTATATTCCTGTCTTGTAGTGATCTCCTGCAGGTGGTCACAACATCTGTGCCTCGATATCCCTGGAGTGTACTGGAGGTCAGAGAGAAATCATGTGCTCAGAACATCTACTTGCCATGTAACTTGAGAGCTCTCTGCTAAGTCTTAGACCAGACCAGCTGGATATTTACTATATTAAATATATTGCTGGGAAAAATCGATGAATTAAATATTTTCATTTAATCAAGTAGAAAAAGGTTTATTGAGCAACTAGTTGCCATGTGTTAGGCACTCACCCACAGAAATATGAGTTGTCTGGCAGGACAGGAGGATCTCAGAACAAAGGAAGGACAGGGCATGTGTGAGCAGAGGACAGGCACCTGGACAATGATATAGAGCTAGGTTGTGTTCTGAGGAATGGACTTCTCTGTACTGCCCTGATGTTGTGGCTCTTTTCTGCCCCCTGGTGACCATTCTGCACTGACTGCAGGAGGCAAAGGGGCATATTGTTCAGTTGTGGATCAGAACCCCTAGATCAGGTCTTGATTCCCTGAGTGGTAGACTACTTTACTTACTGGAGCCCCAGCTATCTCAGCTAAGCTCAGGGACCTTCTCAGTATTTGATGCAGTAATAAATGACTCTCTTTTGACCCACCAGGTATACATTCCTATATCTTATATTTACCCCTGATATTTAATTACCTGATCTTTTTTCAATTTTACATATATTATTCATAAATTATGTGTATCCCAAATTTCTCCCACTACCTTCTCACCCATGACCCATACTATGATCCCTTGTGCTCATCTCTCCCCTGATGTCACTATTCCTTCCTTGCTGTGTGCTTCAGTTCTGCTCTCAACTTCCTAGTTTTAACCTTTTCTTTTCCTTTTCTTTGGTTTCTCAGAGATTAGTGAACACAAACAGTATTTATCTTTTCCCTTCTGACTAATTTCAGCTTATATAATTTCTTCCAAATCCATCCATGTTGCAACAAATGACATGAGTTTGTCCTCTGTTCGCTGACCAGTATTCATCATGTAAATATGCCCCAACCGTTTGATTCATTCATTATTTGAGTCATTTGGGATATTTCCATATCCTGGTTATTGTAAATAGTGCCACAATAAACATGGGAGTGCAGATTTTCTTCAGAATTTGTGTTTTTGTATCCTCTGGGTTGATTCCCCCAAGTGGAATCACTGAATCAATGGTAGGTCCATAGTGAAAGAATGACCATTTTGCATTCCCAACACAAGGGTAAAAGTGTTGCTTTTTCTCCACCTTCTTACTTGCTCTTGTCTTTTTTTTCTTTTCTTTTAAGATGGGCTATTGTTACTGGTGTGAGGTGGTATCTCATTGTGGTTTTGATTTGCAGTTCCCTGATTATAAGTGATGTTGAATATTTTTCATAAAACGGTACAATCTTCTCTTAAGATCCTTGTATTCCCACACTCTGACCAGAGAAGGAATGTTGGGAATGGATGAACACCAGGGATCAAAGCAAGCTAGTGCTCACCTGAGTCACCAGATGCCTCCATCAAGAGATCAGGCTGACCCTTACTTTCCTCCTTCTTCTACTCCCCTCTGACTATGGGTGATAAATGTCCCTGTTGATGTTCTAACTCCCAGCATCAGTGAACAGATTGGACGAGCACCCCTGTAGATGAAATTAGTTCAGGTGAGTTCTTGGCACAGATGAACCCTGATCTCATCTGATTGCTGTTCTGAAAAGAAGGAAAATTGGAACACAGACTCACACAAATCAAGTACCCTGTGAGGATGGAGGTAGAATCTTAAGTCAAGGACACCAAGGATGGCAACTGTCCTCTATAAGCTAAAGACATGCCAGGACTAGATTCCCCTCACAGCCATAAATGACCCCTGTTGCCACCTTGATTTAAGATTTTAACCTCTGTGCTTGAGTCACTACATCTCTCTTATGTGTGTCCCTCACCACTGCAGTCCCAGAAAACTGACACCATCACCCAAGATCTCTGCTCTCAGGATGTCAGGGACCCTCTTTCTCAGGAATCACATCCCATGGGCTGAACCTGTACCATGACCTCCTTCCCTCAGTGTCTAGTCTCCTCCCAGTAACCTGTCGCCAGTGCCCAGGCAGCAAACTGTCCTCTTTGGCTGTGACCCTCTGTCCCCCTGTCTCCTTCTTCTGGGGTCACAGTGGGGAGCAGTACCCATGATCTCCAGGACATCCTGTCCTTCCTACAGAATATCTTCCATTTCCATGGACTGGTCAGCATAACTGTGGAGATTCAGTTCCCAATTTCCAGTGTTCGGTGACCAATCTCGACCTCTTAGAAGTGAGTCTCCCTATGGCAGAGGGGTCAAGGGACATGCCTGTGCTGAGGGATGGCGGTGGGCTTAGGGGTGTGTGAGAATATTCAGGGAAGCATCTCACTGGGTTTTTCTCTTGCAGACAAACATATAGGGACAGGAGTTAAGACAGAAAATGGTAATTTTTATGCTAAGGAAGTTGGAGCAGTTGTTCAGGGAAGATGAGGGCAGGAGGGGGAGATAGTTCATGGGGAATGTACGTTGGGATTTGTTAGGGGAAGAGACCTACTGATGAGAGGACCCAGACCTATTCTGACTAATGCTTTCACTAAGTATTCTCTTCCCTCCCCCACCCCACAATTTCATTATGCAAAATGACTTTGTTATTTTCTTCGTTATCTATTGCTGAAGATATTCTTAGTTATTGGATTTGAGCATTTATTATTTCCATCTCATTTTAAATATTTTTAGTCTTTATTTGTTAAAAAAATTATTTTAACTGCACACGCCCAACCTTCTCATTTTTTCACTCCCACTTACACACTCACTTGAATTTGGCCTACAACTAAAAGCTAATCTAATCACTGGTTGCATTTCCTCTTTATTTCATATTGAATGTTTTCTTTCTGCTGTTCTGTCATCCATTTCCCTATCCTTTTTTTGTTACCAGGGAGTAGAGGTGACATGTCCCCTTGAGGAGAATTTAGGATGAGAGAAAGAGAAAGGTTGCACCCTAAAAGTAAGGTCCCTTCCCAAAACCTTTGGTGGGTGTTGGTCTCAAACGTTAAAGAGCCTGATATGGGGGTGGAGACTCCCAGGGGAATACAAAAAAGGGGATCATGGTGGAGAGAAGATATTCTGGTATTGGAGATGTTGCATTGTGGTTGGAGTCTGAGTGGCTCCAGAATCTAGAGTCTAGGTTTCAGTTTTTGTGACGTCAATCCCCTGGACTGGGGTTGTTGATCTCTGAAGACCTGGAGGAGCTTCCATTCAGCAGACCTTGGAGGAGAGGCTTGTGCCAGTTGCAGAACTGCAGTGGTGGTCCTGAGAGAGAGGGGCCCATGCTGGGGCTCCTGAGCTGTGGGAGTGCTTTGTCACCCTTGGATTGCTGTTGTTTTCAGTGTGAGTTGCTTAAGACTGTCACTGTTGCTGTCTGCAGGACCTCTTGGTAGCTTGGAACACTTCAGAGTTGGAGCAGGAAGGACATGGAAGCTGAGCCTCTTTGAACCGAGCACTGGTAAGGAACTAATGGGGACCTATAGCCCAAAGACTCTTTGCTTCTTTTTATTTCTTATCCTTCCTGTAAATAAATTCAAATTTGGTCCATTTTAAAAGTGGTCTTGGAGCTGCTGCATGATCTTGTTGGAAAGAGCCCTAGGGACTTTTTCCCTTTTAAGTTTTGCTGGATTTGTGGTTTTGCTTCCCTGCATTGATCATTTTTACTTTTACCATCTAATCTGCTGCTACTCTGGTCACTGTATTATTCATCTCAGATACTCTTGGTTTATTTCTAGGAGTTCAGTTGAGATCTTTTAAAATATATCTCCCACATCTCCATACAGCAGGTCCCTAACTCCCTCCTCTCAGAAACCTGGACTATAGTAAAGCAGTGACTGTGCTGCTCTCCACGTTCTGTCATCTGGCTTATTCAGGGCCAGTCTGCACATATGACTGTGGTTCCATCAGAGCTCATGTGTCCTGGTCCTCACACTACATTTCTGTAGAGCACCAGGGCTGGGGACACCTTATTACATCCTGGGTACTTTGTTGCCCCTCCCTGTGCTGTGCTTGTGTTGCTTTGGATTCAGTAAAGCTTCTTAAACAAAGAAGGACATCTTTCTACTTGTCTTTTCACTTTCCAGGTGGCACCTGAGCAGCCTTTGGTTTGGGCGGATCCCCCATTTGAAGGTTTTTTTCCCCAAATTTCAAACGTATTTTGAAGCCTCGTCCTGAACTGGGAGAAGGCACTAGTGATGGTGTATGACTCACATTATTGTGTCTGAGTGGTTCTTCCCCCTCCTCTAGCTGTTTCCTCCCACATGTGTCACCAGTGCTCTTGGGAATCCTTCCAGACTGTGGAGGGTGCTCTGTGCTGCTCTATGGCACACCCATTCATGTGCCAGGCAGTTCAGCTGTTGGATGATGGCTCTGAAAGAAGGAACAGGGACTGCAGACTCTCCTCTGATGTGGTTCTGAGACTAGCTAAGAAACCCTGCAGGGTCATCCTGATGGAGGCAGCCAAGGCAACTGGCATCAGGGCATCATTGCCCCTGACTTATGGGGAGCAGATGCCTTACCTCAGGAAGGAGCTTCTCTAAGACCATGTGCTTCCATGAGGGTCCAGCTGAGAGTAGCCAGGGCAGTGGTGGTGGTGGTGATGGTGTGTGTATGTGTGTGTGTGTGTGTCTATGCACGCACATATTGGGACACAAGAGGGTTGAGATTAATTCCCCAGTGTCCACTATAATGCTTCTCTCTAATTTGAATAAAACACTGGAGCAAAGATTCAGGATGTCAAGTAAGCTGTTAGGTTCTGTGGGTTCATTCGAACATTTGGACAATAGGTCCCTGTTACCACTGAGGGAATTCAAGTATGGTGACAAGTTGATAAATTCATAACATAAGTGGAAAAGTGTTCCTGAGATTCATGGAGCCACAACTCTTGAGGAGCAGTGTGAGCACCTGATCTTAGTCCTGTTCTTCCTCAGGTGTCAGATCAAAACCTAAGAACAAACAAGTTTCATAAAAATCAGGTCTGCCTTGCCATGCAACATATCCTCACTTTACTTGTGACTTTTATCCATAAAAGTCTCTCTTCATTCCCTTCCTCACTGTGTCCAAGCTGTTTTAAGTTTGGTGCCATTCACTCAAATACAGTTATTCTCATAAATTGTGAACAATTCTGAAATGATTGAGTATTTTCAGTACATGGTACAAATGTTTCCCTTTCTCTGTCCCTCATCACATTCCTGTTTCCTCAACTCACAGCCTTATCCAGGAAACACTGAGACAGCCTGGCCCTGAGCCCTAAATCCACCCCTGCTCATAAGCTGCAGAGCCTGCATGGGGCTGGAGGAAGAGGAGCCCTCAGATCTAGGACCTGATTAGACCTGCTATGTCTGCATCCTCCTGGGGCTGGAAGGGAAAGAGACAGAGATGGGGAAGGGCTTGTGTCTCTCTTCCCCATGGCCCTGTGTCACTGTGGATGTTCACTACTGTCATCCAACACCTCAAAGTAATGGTCAGCCTCGTCCTTGGCCTGGTCCCAGTGATCGTCAGGGTTGCCGTGTCCCCCGATTGGAGCCAGAGAAGCAGGCTGGGATCCCTGAGAGCCAGTTATTATGCCTGTAAATGACCAACACAGGGGCCTGGCCTGGCTTCTTCTGGAACCACTAAGCATATTTATCTCCAATGTTGATTCCCTGACAGGCGACACTGGCTGTCTCTCCCAGGGCTACTCACTTTGATGGTGACCGAATCAGTTCATAAGAGTCCTTGGCGCCTGCAAGGCAGGAAAGTAGAGGTTTACTGGAAGATGAAGGGATTTCAAAGATAGCCCCCCCAACACTCTTCCCATGAACTGGGATTCAGCTACCAAGTCTGAGGGTCTCCAAGGTGCTCTTTCCGTAGTCTCTGTCTCAGTAACCCAAAAGCATGGCAAATGGGGCATTAGAACAGGTGACACCCTTGCCCCCTTCAGTGTGCAGGCACAACTGATGAGGTTCACACAGAGCAGTGAGTGCAGTGGGTGTCTCAGCATGCCATGCCCCATCCCAAATATCATCATGAGCATCCTAACAACATGCAAGGCTCGCTCTTGAGGCCTGGGCTGGGGTTCAGTGAGCCTGATCTCAGCACCTGTGTAGTGAGTCAGGAGGCCTAGGAGCAGAAGGTTCCAGGCCATAGTTGAGACCTTGTTCCCTGAGGCTGGGCAGGTTCCCCTCAGGCCTGTCTTATGCCCTGGCTGGATAGAACTGCTGGGTATACAAATCAGTCAGGGCTTTGGCTGCTGTTTGAGGAGGTTGTGGTTTCAGAGCATGCTCAGTCCCCAGGACACAGGTGGAGAGGGACAATTGCCAGAGTTCCTCACCCCAGCTTACAGATTCTCCTCCTCCTGCTGGTCTCAGATTCAGGTTGGTATCTCCTCTCCTGGGACTCTGTCATGTCTATTGCTGGGCAACCCCTCTCCCCAGAAGAGCCCAACATGGAGCTGGTGGTTTTCTACTACTGTTCTATAGGGGCCATTACTAGGCCAAGTGGAAGCAGGTTCTACCCCAGGAACAGGATCAAGGAAATAAACTTTTGTGGAACAACTACTGGTGTCAGATGCTCACCCAGGAAGATAGGACAGTGTCTGGCAGTATAGGAGGGTCTCAGAGCAAAGGGAGGATGGGGGACTATGTGACTAGAGATGTCTGGGATGAAGATAGTGATGTCATTTTAGCTGGATAGGCTCTGTGTGTGTTTTTTTTTCTCCCCCCCCCCTTTTTTTTTTGAGACTAGGTCTCGCAGGCTCTTATTGCCTGGGGTACCACAGACTCAAGCAATCCCCAGCCTCAGCTTCCCAGGTAGCTGGGATTATAGGCATGCGCCACCACGCCCAGCTATTTTTTGGAACTAGGTCTTGCTACCAGCCCCGGGCAGGACTCGAACAGCGATCCCTAGCCCTGGATGCTTCATATGTTGAAGCATACAGGCACGAGCCTCTGTGTTTTTTGTTTTTTTTTTTAATGCGAGAACAGTGCTGTATGTCTGAACCTGTATCAGTGAAATTGGTAATTCTGCCAGTGTAAATCAGTGACCATGAACTCTGAGAAAGGGGCCTGATTGTTAAGGATGACAGTGTTGTTACCCATTTAATCTGGTGTTGGCTCATGGTTACCAAACTTCCTGTCACAATCGCCTAGATGCTTAAATACCCTGACACATGAGGAAGCTTCCTGCCCCCTGGCGGCCACACTGCACGGCTGCAGAAGGCAGGAGCATCAGCTGTTCATGAGTGCATCAGCTGTTCAGGGCAGCTCTGGGGCTCGTGTCTTTGCAATCAGGGTCTGATAGCCCGAGGCTGGTGCCACCCTGCCAAATTCTCACTTCTTTGGGTAGATGGGTGGGGTCTGGAAGCCTCTGGGCTTGGGGAGCACCAGCTGTGGGGTCCACTGCTGGCTGGCTCTGCTGTGGAAGCGTAAACTGTATTTGCGAGCAAATTGTGTTTGCTATCATGACCAGGCCTGACTCACTGCAGGTGTGAGCTCTTGATTGTTGCTCGCTGACCCCCAGCCAGTCTGGTAGTTTCCCTGGGGCCAGAGCTCTCAGCAGGGTGTAGTTTTCAGGGTTCAGTAGTGTAAAGGTGGGTTCCAAGTTGGCAACACCCATGCTGTTTTCAGCAAGGCTACCAGAGATTGCCAGGAGGATAAGTGCTGGTGATACCCCGTTATATTTTCATGTTTGAATTTCCCAGGCTAGGATATAAGGGGGTGTATGCTAGTCATATACACATCAAATGATATCCACTGGGGTGATTACTTTGCCATAACCCAAAGTAAGTCTTATCAGAGGTCTATTGGGGTTCACTCTCTCTTCTTCCAGCTGTCCTGTGCTCACTCTGTGTCGCCCTTGGTACTGGAGTTTCATTGCTTGTCTTCACAGTTTTCATTGCATACCTGTAGTGCTGGTCATCACCACCACCTTGCCAGGAACATTCCACACCTCAGTCATGTCTTTCCTAGACTACCCATTGCCAGTGGCAGGGGGAGGGGGGCTTCCTTAGTGAGAGCATCTCCCCTAACCTTCTGGTGCTGACTTGTGCGCTGCCCTGCCAGCTCTTATAGCCAAGCCTCAAGTCTGCTTCTGTGCCTTTGCTGTGGCTGCAGGAGGAGATAAGCGAAAATTCTGTCTTCTCTTCCATCTTGGGTCCCTCCTTTATCAGCATTTCAAATTAACTGTTAAAATGCACCACAGAGCAACCTAACAAGAAGCCACCTGTCAACCCTGTGGAGTGTGTGCAGGTCCCGCAGGCACATTCTGTGCGCAGGCCCTGAGCCCAGGATTGGGATTTCACTGTTTCTCCTAAAAGTCTGTTCTGTCATGGAAGGAGGACAGCTCAAGAGCAGAGCTGTGACCTGAGAGAGGATCTGCACTCCCTGGAGTGGGTCTCCTAAAACCAGCTGCAGCTCTCCATCCAGGGAAGGAGGGAGGACAGAGAGAAGGATCAAATGCTGAAGATGACCTGTGAGGCTATCACAGTTGGTTGGGATCACTATGGAATTTTCTCCTTGTACAGTGACAAACTCACTGCATGTTTGAGTAATGACTCTTATAGGATAAAGCTAGGCAGACACCACAGAAATACAGACACCTTTTTCTCTCTTTCTGTCTCTCTTTCTACCAGTTATGTCAGCTCCATGGTGACTTCACATCACATCTGGTGACATGCTCCAGGGTGTGAGGAACTTGGAGTAGCTTACACTGAAGGAATCTAGAGTCACCCAGGTTCACTTCTACCTTCTGAGGGTTTCTGGAGACCTACAGACTTGGCAAACTAGGTAGACAGTGGGAACCCTTGATAGCAGCCTGCCTGGGTAAAATGTATCCATTGTAACTATGTGCAACAACTGGCATGGGCTGGCTCTGCTTTTGAACTGTATAAAAGAGAAGTGGAACTCCCAGTCATGCCCAGTGCGTGGCTGCCTATATGCCTGCCTACTGACTGCCTGTCTGCACCACCTGTGTGTCCCCTCTCTGCTTCAGCTTTGAAGGTAAATCACATCTTCTTCCATCTCTGAGTCTCTCTTTTCACTTGCCCGAATCTGTAATGACTTGACCAGGGCTAAGGCAGTAGCACAGTACAGAGGCTTCTAGATTCCCAGGTCATGATCTTCACACTCTAATATTTCTCAAATTTGACAATGACATCATCACCTCCATTCTTGGGCCTCCGATAAGATAACAACAAGCACATTTTAAAAATGATAGGTTTGCTTTATTTATTGGTTGTAGCTACATCTTTTCACAAGTGACACAGTCACTTAGCATTTTGAACTGATTGTGTTTACTGGGAGATCACACAGTACATGGGTGTCTACTGAGCCCAACTACTTTAAGCATAAAGTTTCACATTCTTTCTCAGGATCCACAAAAAAACCTTTAAACCAAGTTGTGTTCTGCAAAAATTCTGAAAGGGCAGTTGTCTTCACTTTGTCCCATCTCTTTCCATGACGAGAACTGCCTGTGGTCTCTCACTGCCCCTGCCCTGTCACAGTATGACCATGAGAAGGTGTTTACTGGAACTTGGTCCCCCTCTGATCTGGGATTGATGGTGACAGCTCCCTCACTGGTGGTCACCATCCAATATGACAGGCAAGCATCTTCATCACCTCTGTTTTACAAATTCATGTCTTCCCCTCTACAGTCCCTCTGTCTACCCACAGGAGGCTACTGTGTGACTTTATTTCACATTATAAACCCCACAAATCCTTGTAGTGTGGGTGTGTGTGGTGCGTGTGTGGCTTGACATGTGTCCCTACAGTCCTCTTATTCCCTTTCCTACAATGGAAGGACTGGGGGAAATCTCAGAAGGATAAAGTGACTGTAAATTCTCAGTCAGAGAAATGGGTCATTGGGTCAGGAGGTGGGTGAGGGTCTGTGAACCCTGTGACTCTCCATCCCTAGTATCAGCTGTTACTGCAGGACTGAAACCTGATATCCCTCTGGGTTTCTACTCCTCTGATCCCTGTCTACCCCTCCCCAGACTTGAACATCCCTTCCTCTCTGCCCACTTGGGAGTTCCCCAGACTCCAGGCAGCTCCTGGCCTTCTCACTCAGAACTGTGGCAATTTGGTCCAATCAACAGGGATCAGTCCTCATCTTCTGACCAGCTGAAGTCAGGGTCTAAGACCAGGGACACTTAGTCACACTGTGCTATGGAAATCAGCAAGGCCATGACCTGCTCCCCTGCCAGCCTAATGCCATTGAGGTGGGTCCCCCACAAGGCTGACCCATTCTGGAGACCATATTTGCCCCACATCAGCATTCACTCTACCATGCCTCATGCTGGAGTCCCACAGACTCGTCCCTGTCAGATACTAGAAAGGCCTGTGGACAGATGTAGGATTGTTCTGGACTCCACAATCTCAAAATCCACCCAGTTACAGACACCAAAGTCCCAACTCTGCCCTGAAACAGTCTCTTCACAAGAT
Source organism: Uropsilus gracilis (assembly GCA_004024945.1). Classification (NCBI taxonomy): domain Eukaryota; kingdom Metazoa; phylum Chordata; class Mammalia; order Eulipotyphla; family Talpidae; genus Uropsilus; species Uropsilus gracilis. The sequence continues at coordinate 19,275 of PVHY01008152.1, forward strand.
CCTTGGTGCCCAACTGGATCCCAGTCTGCACTCATCATGGGGTTTACTGCTCTTTGTTCAGATTCCCAGAGGATCAAATGTTTTTGCTGAACCTCAATCCTGACAGGTCCTGCTCACCCCACAGGTACTAGGAGGTAAGACATGCCTTGCAGATAGATCCTTGGAACTCAAGGACTCAACACCCTTGTCTGAAATGAGCTTATACTGTGAGCACAGGACTGTGATCCCTGGGGGCATGGCCACTGGCCCACTCACTCTCTCAGATTAGGAACTTCCTATATCTCCAGCATCAGGTCAATGGACCTGAGGGAGAGGACACAGAATTCTGTGCTGTGAAAATGATCTAAATGATGCCCCATGTGCATCATTTGCAACCATATGGGCAAGAAGAGATTATGAGGGAAGGAGGTTTTGGCCTCACTTCCCCTTTGTGTCACTGTGGCTTAACCGACCTGCCCACCGATGTTATAGTACACACCACAGATATACTCAGCCTCGTCCTCAGGCTGGATGTTGGAGATGGTCAAATAGGGGTCAGCCCCTGAGCTGGAGCCTGAGAAGTGATCAGGCACTCCTTTCCCCTTGCCGTGACTTCCATCACTCTTAACATACATCAGAGACCACGGGACCCTCTCTGGTACCTGTTGGTACCATTCACTAGTGTTGGTTCTATGGTCACTGCTCAGGGTGCAGGTGAGCTTGGTTGAGGCTCCTGGGGATGTTAGATGCAGAAGGAAGCTGGGTCAGCACAGGCACAGCACAGAAACCTGCAACAGAGAAGGCAAGAAACATGCTGAGTGAGGCTGGATGGATGACTCCCCTCGGGACAGTGCATGTGCCTGTTGAATTAGGTGGAAAAAATAATGAAAGTTCCTTAGACATTACAAGATGAGGTCATGTTGACACCTGGAAATAGAAGTTCACTAGGGAGATGCCATGTGAGGGAGGAGGCAGAGTCAACAGGCTCAGGAGCCACCACAAAGCAGCAGAAGTGGAGAGAGACATGGAGCAGATTCTCTCCACATTCTACAAAAAACTGAATGTAACAAAAAGAAAACCAACCATGCCAGTGTCTTAATCTGATATTACCCTCAATACTGAGTCAGTGTGTCTCTCTGGTCAACTCTAATGTGTGGTTCTCTGTCATTGCAGCTCTAGATCTGATACTATCACCCCAAAATCTCTGCTCTCAGGGCATAAGCAGTCTCTCCTTCCATGATCTTCTGTCTCTGACATCACAGCCCTGGGGGTGAACCTGCTGCCATAGACTACCCTCAGTGTCTGGTCTCCTCCCAGGAGCTTGTGTCCAGCACCCAGGCAGCAAACCAACTTCTGTTGCTGAGACCCTATGTCCCCCTGACCAGTCTTTTGGGGCACATGAGGAGCAATGATCATGATCTCTGGGATTTTGCCCTGTCCAACAGAACATTCTGCCATTTCCAATGACTGGTCAGCATGACTTGGAAATTTAGTCACAAATCTTTGGGTCCTGTGTCCAGTCTCTTCCTCACAGAAGCAAGTCTCCCTGTAAGTAAGGGTCAGGAGAGATCCCTGTGCTGAAGGATGGCTGGGGGTGCAGGGCTCTGTGAGAATATTCAGGAAAGCATCTCATTGGGTCTTTCCCTTGTGGATGGAACCTTGGTGATGTGACCTATGACAGAACACAAAGGATAATTTTCTGTTAATCGGGGAAGTTTAGGGAAGGGGTTGAGACAGCCTGTGGAAAGGTAGGCAGAGATTGTATGGGGGAAGAGATCTTTTTGAGAGGACCCAGGCCTATTCTGGCTGCTGGTTTCACTAAGCATTAGATCCCTCTCTCCAAATGGGATTTGGAGGAGTCAACCTCCAACGAGAGTGCATGGACAGACCACAAATAGATATAGACTGTCCACCATCATTTTTTTTCTTTGATGGTAGGACATCCAGTTTATTAAGTCATTTTTGTTGATAATATTCCAATTTAAGTTATTTTGTTGATAATATTCCAATGCAAAAGAAAATTATAACATACCTTAATTAAAAATCTTATTACT
>PVHY01008152.1:21407-63369 GCA_004024945.1 Uropsilus gracilis
TTTCACATCATTTTAATCTCCGGTGGTCACCCACCACCTTCCCTCCCTGACTACTCCAGCTGGTACCCACCCTCCTGTTGTGTACTTTCATTTGGTTGTCCATATATTAGTGAAATCATTTGGTTTCTGTCTTTGTCATTCTAACTCATTTCTGCTAGTTTGATTTTTTCTAGATACATCCATGTTTCCATAAATTCATCAAATTTGTCATTTTTAATTAATGAGTAATAATACTCCATTGTGTATATATACCACATCATCTTCATCCATTCATCTGTTTTGAGACATTTGGGTTGTTTCCATGTCCTTACAATTATAAACAGTGCTGCAATAAATATCTGAGCACAGGCATCCTTTTGTACCCACATTGAGGTCTCCTTTGTGTAGATTCCCTGAAGAGTGATTGCGAGGTCAAATGGTAGTTCCATTTTTATTAGTTTGAGGGTCCTCCATACTAGCAGAAACAGTCAGAAAGATAAAGACATAGACCAAATGGTCTCGCTAATATATGGACAACTAAATAAATGAAAGTACACAGTGGGAGGGTGGGGACCAGCTGGGGTGGTCAGGGAGGGGAGATGGTGGATGACCTCTGGAGAGTAAAATGATGTGAAATATATATATATATAAATTATTTAATAAAAATGCCTTGGTGGTATAGTGGTGAGCATAGTTGCCTTCCTAATGCAATCTTAAGACTGAAAACCTACCAGCAAGGTTTGCCTAGTTCCGACAAAATAGTCCCTCACCCAATGAAAGAACACTGCCACAGGAAAGAAGACTAATGGACTCATCACAGACTAGTAAACAACAAAGAATGGGGTTTGCGAGAATGGAGGGAGCAAAGAGGGAGGTATCCCAAAAATCATTTACTAAGTTTGTGATTTAAAGAATATAAATAAATAAATTAATTAATTAAAAATATATCCCTCTCTCCATAATCACTATGACATGTGGCTTTCCTGTATTGTAATTTTTTTCTTGTTGAAGGTTTAAGTCCATGAATTTCCCAATTTATTATTAGTAACAAATTCTGAATAATTTTAGTCATTATTTCTTCAAATATTGTTCAAACTACAGTCACCTGAATCTCACTTGAATCTGACCAATGATCAAAGATAATCTGTTAATTATTGCATTTTCCTCTTTATTTCATTTTTGAACCTTGTCCACTGCTGCGTCAGCCATTTCACTGTCTTTTCACTTGTAACATCTGATCACTTTTATCCCAGCCACTGCATTATTTCATCTCAGATACTCTTGGTTTATTTCTAGTTCAGTTGGGTTTTTTTTTAAATGCATCTGTCCTGTCTCCACCACACACCAGGTCAATCGTTCCTTCCCCTTAGGAACCTGGAACAAAGTAAAGCAGTGATTGTGGTGCTCTTCATGTTCTGTCATGTGGATACCTCAGGGACAGTTTGCACAAGTGATTGTGGTTTCATCAAAGTTCATGTGTGCTGGTCCTCACACTACATTTCTGTAGAGTGCCAGGGATGGGGGCAGCTTGTTAGACCCCAGGTGCTTTGCTTGCCCCTCTCTGTGCTTGTGCTTGTGATCCTTTGGATTTATAAAGCTGCCTGAAAACAAAGAAGGAAATCCTTCCACTCATCTTTTCACTTTCTTGGTGGCACCTGAGAAGCCTTCAATACCCAATTTGAAGGTATTTTCTCTCAATTGGTCAAATCTACTTTAGAGACTTGTCCTGAACTGGGGAGCAGGGACTAGTGACAGTGTGTGACTCTGTGGGGGCCACTCTGTTGTGTCTGGGTGATTCTTCCTCTTCCTCCTTCTTATCCTCCTCTTTGGCCATTTCCTCCCACATGTGCCTCAGTGGTGTTCTTGGGAATCCTTCCAGACTCAAGAGTGGGCTTTGTGTTGCTCTCTGCCCCCACCACCCACCCTTGTTCCAGTGGTGTCCAGGCTGTCAGGTTGGGTAATGGGTCTGGAAAGAACAGCCACAGCAAACTCTCCCCTGATGATGTGTTTCTAACTGAGACTCATCTGGGAGACCCTGCAGGGTCATCCTGATAGATGCAGCCAGGGCAACTGGCATCAGGACATCATTGCCCCTGAGTCAAAGGGAGAGGGTTTCTCATCTCAGGAAGGAGCTTCTCTCAGACCATGCGTTTCCAGAATGGTGCACATGAGAGAAACCAAGAGCTCCCGGCAGAGGTGGTGGAGGTGGTATGTGTGTTTGTGTGTGTGTGTGAGAGAGACAGAGAGAGAGAGAGAAAGAGAGCATATAAAGACCTAACAGCATCTAAATTCATTCTCTAGTGATACTGTAACATTTCTCTTCATTTTCAGAGAAACACTGGCGTGGAGGATCAATATGTAAGGTAAGCTGGAAGTTTCTGGGGATTCATCCAGAACATTTGACCGATAGCTCTGTTCTCCACTCTAAGGAAATCCAAGGATCACGACACTTGTTAGAGTGATATCACAAGACATTTATGAGTCCCATAGAGTCCTAATACTTGAGGAGCCACTGTGAGCAAAATGAGTCAAGTCCTTTGATTTCAAGTATTGGATCAAAACCTAAGGACAAATAATCCCAAACAGCCTCAGGTCTCTCCTGTCAGGTCACTGCTGACATCTAGCCAATCAAGTCATATCCTGACTTTGCTTCTGCTTCTTCTCTGTAACAGTCTCTCCTCAGTTACCTTCTAGGTGATTTCCTAACAATATTGCTATTAAAAAGTCAATTTGTTTAAAGCTGTGAGCATTAAAGGACTCACTCTATCCTTTGAAACACAAATGACAGTTTCCTTCTCTGTTCTTCATCTCACTCCTGTTTCCTCAATTAAAAGTCTTGCAAGGGACAACCAGACCATGATCCCTAAATCACTCTTGACACACAGGTTCCAGAACCTGACTGGGGATGCAAGAGGGGGAGACTGGGGCCCTCTGATCTCATACTCAATCGTAACTGCACATTGCTGTGTCTGCATCCTCCTGGGGCTAGAGGAGAGGCTGACACAGATGGACAGGGGTTTTTATTTCACTTCCCTATAACCCTGTGTCACTGTGGATGTTTACTATCATGTTTCCACAGCTGACAGTAATAGTCAGCCTCATTCCTGACCCGGGTCCCATTGATGGTCAGGGTGGCCATGTTCCTCGAGTTGGAACCAGAGAACTTTTCTGGAATCCCTGAGGGTTGCTCATTGTCATTGTAAATGACTGGCACAGGGACCTGGCCTGGCTTCTGCTGGTACAAGTATACAATATACTCTTCAATACTCTATCTGACAGGTGATGCTGGTCATTTGTCCAAGAGACAGTGACGTTGTGGGTGCCTGAGTCAGCTCATAGGAGACCACAGAGCCTGCAAAAGAGAACAGACAGGTGGGTTTCATGTGCAGGACCATTTGAGAGAGCACATATCCTTACCTGGCCTGGAGTGAGATCCAGTGGTTGTCAGGCCCATAGGGTGACACCTCCACCCCAAACCCCCCAACTCATTCTCAGTATATTATGAACTTGGCTGCCTTATGGGTTTTTGTTTTTGTTTTTGACAAATAAGCAGGCACTGACCCTTCTTTTCTTCTTGACAGGTATAGTCCTTCAAGTCAACACTAATAGTAAACACAGGGAGCCTACCCACTGCAGTGCCCATTCTGAGGTGATCATGAGCATCCTGGCCCCACTGGCAGCCCCTGTTGAGTTCAGAGTTGGAATCAGAGTTCAGAGTTGGAATCAGAGTTCAGAGTTGGAATCAGAGTTCAGAGTTGGAATCAGAGTTCAGAGTTGGAGCCAGGAGGCCCAGGAAGAGAGAGGTCCAGGTCATGATGGGGTCCTTGCTCCTGCTTCCTGGCAAGGTTTCCCCCAGGCCTGTTTTATACCTTGGTTGGAGAGAGCTGCTGAGTATGCAAATCAAACAGGGCTCAGGCTGCTGCTTTGGGAGTTTGTGGTTTCAGATAAGTCTCAAGTCTCAATTCTCCTCTCAAGGAGGGGAATTGTATGTTTTGAGTCCCCACTGGCAGTTTGGGAACTCTCCTTCCCGGCTGGTCTCAGAGTCTTGCTGAATTTCTTCTCCTGAACTCTGTGCTGGTCTCTCTCTGGGCAGCCCTGCCACAGTTGAGCTCACAGGAAGTCTCTGTTCTCATCCTGCTACATGGAGGAGACATTTCCAGGTGTTAATAGGACCAGATCCTTCTCTCTCCGTACATCTGATCAGCAGAATCTACATGAAGTCTTGCAAGGGACAACGCAGCCCTGAGCTCTCAATCACTCTTGACACACAGGCTGCAGAGTCTAACTGGGAATGGAAGAGGGGGAGACTGGGGCCCTCAGATTTCATACTCAATCAGAATTGCACATTACTGTGTCTGCATCCTCCACATCATCATTTCTCCTGGTTTGAGCTGCTGGAATGGGTTGTACCTCAGGATCACCATGTGCACTGAAGTCAGATAGAAATCACTGGCCCCAAAGACTTGTTGTGCAGGAGAAAGAGCTGGGCAGTGCTGGAGGCAGAGCCCCTGTGCTTACTGTTATTTAATGTTTCATGTAGAGAGAAGCTAACAAGGAATAAGAAATATCAATTTAACCTGAAGTCAACCAAAGTCTATCAGACACCTGCTGTGTCCAGTTTCTCATCCAGGTGGACAGTGAGGTCACTTCAGCAGGACTGGGCTGCTTGTGGAAGAAATGAAACATCTCCATGTATAAGAAAAACAAGCAGTTTCTCCAAGGCTCAGATCAGAGGCCACAGAGTCTGAAATGAGGACATCATTGTCAAAGGTAACACTGTAGAAAATGACCCCTGCTCACTCAGGCCTTAGCTCCTGGTGACTCCTGTTCCCCAGGCCACTGTCTGCAGGGAGGCTTTAAAGCTCTGGTTCAGACAGCTCTCCGTTGCCCCCTATAGGCTGTCGGCACTGGCTGTGGCCGATACAGAGGCTCCTTTGCTCAGGTTTGGGTTCAGAAGCTACAATTCTGGTGGTGACTCCCTAAGCTATGAACTGCTGGCTCCATGGGTGAATTTCCCTCTCAATGTAACCCTGTGCTCCTTATCACTAGGGGCAGGTTCTTCAGATGATTACAATTGAAAACAAACATGAACGTGTGCACTTTGTGGAAAAGAGGACTGGGCCCCCCTAGGCATTCCTGCAAATACCCATCAGGTCTTGGTAGGTCATAAGATGGTCATGGAGTTTGGCACTGGGAGATTCTGCCTACTGTGTTGGCAGTGCCATCATGCAATGGTCGTTGATGTAACATACACAGAGGCAGACATTCCCCTAGTGATGTAAGTGACACCCAGTAGCTCTTGCACACCTTCTGTCCTGGGCACATGTCAGTAAGAAGGCAGCATCTCTTTCCAGGAGTTCTCCATACTGTGGTGGGCAGAAGTAGACACATTTGTTTTCAGATATATTGAGGGTCCTCACTGCACCCTCTTTGTGTGTGTTGTCTCCATCTCAAAGTGGGCTCTGTTACCAGTGGCATCATGGAAAGACCATTAGGTCCACCTTTGTCCCAACTGATGCAAGTGTCATTTCTAGTCAGTGACTTGCTGCTTGGAATGATAAGATGGTCTGGACCAATGCAGCTTCTTTACTCTAGACTGTGGGTAGCTATGCTGGGGCTGCAGCAGCCACTTTGAAGTCTTCTGTCAACAAGAGTGAAAGCAGGACTCTGATTTAGGGCATTAGAACCAGAATAGAAGATCTGGGGTCTCAGGAAATGGAGAAGAACATTCTGATCAGAGTTACTGTTACAGTTTTTATCACTCAGTGCATGTTTCGTGTTAAAAGAAGCCTGTAATAGCGTGATCATTAGGAAATTCACACTACTCAATCAATACAAATAATAAAAGGAAAGGGATGCTTCAGCAGTAGGTGAAATAGTAATTGTTGAGAGCAGATAAAGTGGCAGGCAGGTGCTGTGTGTTGAGAGCTGGGCATCCTGTGTAGAGAGGGGACTTTGGAGCTGCTTTCAGGTGGGAAGAAATAACAAGGAAGAGTAAGTGTTTTCTGGATTGTTGATTCAGCTCCCTGTGGGGGTGAAGGTAAGCAATTCCTCATCAGACCCTGAGAATCCAAAAATCTTATCTAACTCCTGCTTAAAGATAAAATGTCAGCCATGATCTGGTGCCTGGCCCTGCCTGGACACTGGGGACAATTGGGACTTGCTTGCCTGCTGGGCTGGGGGTGGTGACCAGAGCCAAGCATCACTTCTGGGGATGGGAGGTCAGGAAGGGCAGCCTCAATCATAGGCAAGGATGGCCCAGCACCCCAGGAGAGAGAGCATGGTCCAGCCATGGGGACAAGGAACTTCTGGTCATGATTACAGGGCTTTCCGAGCTGAGGCAGATGCTCACCAGCCTGAGCATGTCCACAATGTCTGGCCTGAAGCTCAATTCCAAGGCATCCAGACCACTAACAGTGGTGCAAACCACCCAGACTACCCAGTCTGCACCCAAAACTTGAAAAGACCTCTCTGCATATGCACTGCTTTGTGTCTAATCTATAAACTCTGCCTCACCCAGAACTATCTTATTCAAGCTTTGTTCTTTCATCCTGTGCTTCCACGAAACCAGTCTCAGCGCATCTGGGGACACCTAATGTGAGCCTTGCCACCCTCTTCATGCCTCACAAGTCAGAATAAACTCTTCTATCTACAAAGGCCTGGGTTGTACTAATGACCTGTGTGGAAACCCTCAGTAAACCCTTGCTCTGCAGCAGGGAAAGGTCTGGTTTGTCTGAGAGTGAAAGACAGTGAGAGTCAGGTGTCAGTAACTCAAAAAGTTCAATTCCATTCTGACAGCTCTTCGTTAGTTTGGGGACAAGATCAATGTGTGAAAAATGGTGGATTTTCCATGAAATTCATCAGAATCTCTGGCAGCAGCACAGTGATATAAGGGCCTCTATGTCCAAGTGCTGGGTAGGGACAATATGACACCTGTGGATTCAGGCCCATTTCTGGGCTCCTCCTTAGGTGACCTGGAGGCTGTGACAGAGAAATGGCTGCTCTCCTCCTCCCTGCACCATCACCTGCCATGTAGCCAGCTGGGAGCTAAGGTGTTGTCTGTGCCTCTGGTCCTGGGTCTTCTCTCCAGGTTCCCACAGGATGGCCTCCCCTACTTTGCCTGACACAGTAGGAAGGGGTCCCTGGACAGTGAAGGAAAGAGGCCTAATAAGGGTGAACTGTGTACTCAAGGTCACCATTGGTGAACTGGGAAGTTGAAGGTCAGACACAACCAAGGTTAGGGAAGGAAAATGGGAGGAAATAGCATGATGACAGTTTCTTCTGAAAGTTCCTCCAGCTGCCTGTCGGGGGCATTGCTGCTCTGAACCTGGGCAACTCTGGCACAGGGAGCTGCTTCTACCTTTCTTTGCTGTTGATCAGAAAGCCCAAGTTAATATACTTCAGACCGGTGCCACTAGAGTTGTGTTTTCATTGTGGTTGTCCTGGACTTTCCCTGCTATTGCTCAGATCCTGGGGATACAGCAGTGAAAATCCCTCCAATCTCCTGCTCTCATTCCAGGAGCCGATGAGGTAAAGATGTAATAATCTAGCACCACCATGGGCACCATTTTGAATCATGGAAGATTACAAGGCCCCTGTATTCACAGGCCTCACATATTACACATCAGCTTAGAGCTTGTCAGCACAGCACTTGGAAGAGGATCTGGTTTCTTTGTAAAAATGTCCATAGTTGACATTTGCCCATTATCCAAGGGACCTGAGGTGACATTTCTAAAACAGGAACCTCAAAGCAGGGACAAGATGACAGGCCAACCCTGAACTCTAAATCATTCCTGACACACAGGCTGCAGAGCCTGCCTGGACATGGAAGAGGGGAAGCCTGCAGTTCTCAGTTCTCAGACCCAGATCAGACCTGTTGATTGCTGTGTCTGCATCCTCCCTGGACTTCCAGAGAGGCTGACACAGATGGGTAGGGGTTTTTGTCACACTTCCCCATGGCCCTGTGTCACTGTGGATGTTTACTACTGCTATCCCACACCTGACAGTAATAGTCGGCCTCATCCCCGGCCTGGGCTCCGCTGATGGTCAGGGTGGCCGTGTTTCCGGAGTTGGAGCCAGAGAATCGGTCTGAAATCCCTGAGGGTCGCTTGTTATCATTGTAAATGACCAGCACAGGGGACTGACCTGGCTTCTGTTGGTACCAGTGAGCACTTTTACCTCCAATGCTGTCTCCCTGACAGGTCATCCTGGCCATCTCTCCAAGAGACACTGATGCTGAGGGTGGCTGCGTCAGCACATAGGAGACCACAGAACCTGCAAAAAAAGAACAGACAAGGTGGGTTCAATGTGCAAGACCCAGTCTAGGAGCACCTCCCTTTGCCTGGCCTGACCAGACACCCAGTGGTTGTCAAGTCCACATGGTGCCCCATCCCTTTGTCTCATCTTCAGTTTCTATGAGCCTGGCTGCTCCATGACTTTTCTTGACAAAAGAATAGACACTGACCCCTCCTCTTCTCTTGAGAGGTATAGGCCTTCAGGCCAACACCAACAGTAAGCACAGGGAGTCTACCCAGTGAAGTACCCCATTCTGAGCAGAATCATGAGCATCCTGGCCCCATAGGCAGCCTGTGCTGTGCTCAGAGCCAGAACCAGGCTGGTCCCAGGTCCTGAGCTGGGGTTCAGTGAGCCTGGATAAAGTACCTGTGCAGTGAGCCAGGAGGCCCAGAAGGAGAGGGATCCAGGCCATGATGGGTTCCAGCTCCTGTTTCCTGAGGCTGAAGCTGAAGATGGGCAGGTTTCCCCCAAGCCTCTCTTATGCTCTGGCTGGAGAGAGCTGCTGGGTATGCAAATCAGTTAGGGCTCTGCTTGGGGAGGTTGCGGTTTCAGAGAAGTCTCAGGACACATGGAGGGCATGTGTATCTTTTAGAGATACCCACCTGCACTTTGGGGAAACTTTCTCTGCTGGCCTCAGAGTCTGGATTAACCTCCCCTCCTAGGCTCTGTGCTGGCTTCTCTCTGGGCAGACGCTGCTAGAGTTGAGGACACCAAAAGTCTCTGTTCACATTCTGCCCCATGTGGACATTTCCAGGTGTTGATAGGGCCAGATCCACCCCTCCCCCTCCCCCACATTCCCATCTCCTGATCTGCAGATCCTGGATAAATCCCCTCACTTGCACTCCTAAGAGTCTTCTGGGTCCATCATTTCTCCTGGCTTGAGCTGCTGGGACAGTCACAGGGGCTGGTGCCTCAGGATCCCCCTGTCCACTCAAGTCAGATCGAAGTTATGGCCCTAAAGATTTGCTGTGCAGGAGAGCTGGACAGCACTGGAGCCAACGCCCCTGTGGGTTTACTCTAGTAAATGTTTCCGTGTAGAGAGAAGCTAACAAGGACAAGAAATCTCAATTTATCCTGAAGTCAACCATAGTCTACCAGACACTTGCTGTGTTCAGGTTCTCATCATGGGGACAGTGAGGTCTCTTCAGCCAGATTGGATTGTGTGTGAGAGAATGAAATCACCTGTGAATGTGCAAGAGAGCAAGTAGTTTCTCCAAGGCCCAGATCAGAAGCTAAGGAGTCTAAAAAGAGGATGTAATTATCAAGGGAGACAATGTAGAAATAACTCCTGTTCACGCAGGTGTTAGCTCTCGGTGACTCCTGCTTCCCAGATCAGTCTGCAGGGAGGCTTCCAAGCTCTGTTTCAGGCGACTTTATGTTGCCCCCTGCTGGCTGGCTGACTGACAGCACTGGCTGCGGCAGAAGCAAAGGCTCCTTTGCTCAGTTCTGGGTTCAGAAGCTGCATTTCAGTGGATAATTCCCTGAGTCATGAACAACTGGCCTCTCTATGTGATCCTTGTTTTCTCCAAGACTAGGCATATGTTCTTTAGATGACTGCAGTTGAAAACATGCATGAATGTGCCCATTTGACTGAAGGTAGGCTGGACACACCAGAGACAACCCTTCAAATGCCCCTGAGGTTATGATGGTCACAGGTTGGTCATGGTTTTGCCACTGATTAGATTCAGGGGACAGTATATGGGGTCGGTGCAGTGACCTCATGGGGTATATGTGATTGGTGCAACAACAAGAGACAGAAATCATCCCCTCAGAGGCACAAGTGACACACATTAGCCTGTGCACACCTTCAGTCCTGGCCACGTGGAAGGAGCAAGGCACCATCTCTGTTCCCAGGAGTTTTCCATAGTGTGGTGGGCAGGCTTCAGATGAGCTGTGCGGTGACTGGGACTGCCTAGAGAGACGCCAGGACACACATTTGACTTTTGATACAGAGACAACCTCAGCACATTGATTTTGGGTGTTGTTTCCATCTCAAACTGGGCTCCATTGCCAGCGGCAGCATTGAAAGACTATGAACTCTACCTTTGTACCAACTGATGGGCGTGTCAGTTGTAGTCAGTAACTTGCTGCTTGGAATGAAGAGACAGTCTGGCTGGTATAGCTCCTTTGCTCTAGACTGTGGGTGTTTGCACTGTGGCTGCAGCAGCCTCTTTGAGGTCTCTGAAAACAAGAGTGAAAACAGGTCTCTGAATTAGGGCATCAGATCCATAAAATAAGAAATCTCTGGAATCTCAGGAATGGAGAGGAAAATTTTGATACTATTACCGTTTTTATTGTCAGGTATATGGCTTTTTGTTTTTTTTGTTTGTTTGTTTTGTTTTTTGGAACTAGGTCTCACTACAGGCCCCCGGCCCTTGTCAGGTATGTGTTTTGCATTAAAAGAAGCCTAAAATATCCTGGTCATTAGGAAATTCACAGAACTCAACCAATTAATACAAATAATGGAAGGGATGGATGTCTAAGTAGTAGGTGAAATGATATTTGCTGAGAGCAGGTGAAGTGATAGGTAAGTGCTATGTGGTAAGAGATGGGTGCCCTCTCTGGAGGGGTGCTTGGAGCTGCTGTCAACTGGGAAGATGGAACAAGGAACAGCAAGTGTCTCCTGGATTTTTCACTCAGCTCCCTATGGGGATAAAGGCAAGCAATTTGCCCTCAGACCCTAAGCCCCCCCCCCCCAACCTTATCTAACTCTTGTTTGAAGGTAAAAGGTCATTCCTGAGCTGGTCCCTGGTCCTGCCTCTGCTTGGTCCTTAACACTTGGGGTTGATGGGACTTGCTTCCCTCTGGAGAGGAGGTGATAGGCGGAGCCAGGCAGCACCTCTGTGGATGGGTGAGCAGGAAAGGCAGCTTCAGTCCTAGGTGAGAGTCCCAACAGTCTGGGTCAGCACCACCCGAGGGAGAGCAAGGCACCAGCTGTGGGAAAGAGGCTGCTGGGCACAGTTTCAGGACTTTCAGAGGAGGGTCAGTTCTCACGATCCCGAGCATGTCCACAATGTCTGGTCTGAAGCTCAATTTCAAACCACCCAGATCACAAATCACCCAGTGTGCAAACAACACTTGAGAAGATCCCTCTTATCGGGACTATTCATGTCTAGCCCATCAAACTGCCTCACCCATAACTATCACATCTATGTTTTGTTCTTTCATCTTGTGCTTCCACCAAATCACTCACAGTGCATGTAGGGGTGCCTGATGTGAGCCTTGCCACCCTCTTCCTGCCTCACAACTCAAACCAAACTCTTCTCTCCATGAAGGCCTGGGTCATGCTAGTGACTTGTGTAGAAACCTGCAGTAAATCCCTGGTTTTATACCAGGGAAAGTTCTTGTTTATATGAGAATGAAAGGCAGTGAGAAAGTCAGGTGTCAGTAACTCAAAAAAGTTCATTTCCACCCTAACAGTTTTTCATTTAGTTTTGGGGACAGAGCAATGTGTCATCATAGGTGATAAAAATTGGTGGATTTTTCAGCAAATCCATCATGATCTCTGGCAGCAGCACAGTGAGTGATATAGGGGCCTCTATGTCCAGGTGCTGGGTGGGGACAGGTATGACACCCATGGGTTCTGGCCTGTTCCTGGGCTCCTCCCTACGTGTCTGGGGCTGTGACAGGGAGATAGCAGTTCTCTTCTTCCTTGCACCTGGGGGCTGTGACAGGGAGATAGCAGCTCTCTTTTTTCTTGCACCTATGCCTGCCATACAGCCATCTGGGGGCTAAAGTGATGCCTGTGTTTCTGGTCCTTGGTTCTCTCTCCAGGTTCCCACAGGATGACTTCCCCTACTTTACCTGACACAGAAGGAAAAGGTCCCTGGACAGCAAAGGAAGGAGGCCTAATAAGGGTGAGCAATGTACTCAAGGTCGCCTGAACTGGGAGGTTAAAAGTCAGACACAACCAAGGGTAGGGAAGGGTAATGGGAGGAAATAGCATGAAGACAGTTTCTCCTGAAAGTCCCTCCAGCTGCCTGTTGGGGGCATTGCTGCTCTGGATCTGGGCAGCTCTGGTACATGGGGGCTGCTTCAACTTTTTTTTGCTGTTGAAACCCCAAGTTAATATACTTCAGACCAAAGCCACTAGAGTTGTGTTTTCATGGTGGTTGTCTTGGACCTTCTCTGCTTATTGCTCAGACCTGGGGATGCAGCAGAGAAAATCCCTCCAATCTCCTGCTCCCATTCCAGCAGCTGATGAGGTGAAGGTGTAATAATCTAGCACCACCATGGGCGCCACTTCGAATCATGGAAGCTTATATGATCCCTGTGGCCAGGGGCCTCACATATTACACATCAGCTTAGAGTTTATCAGCACAGCACTTGGAAGAGGATCTAGTTTCTTTTAAAAATGTCCACAGTTGATATTTGCCCATTATCCAGGGGACCCGAGGTGACATTTCTAAAACAGGAACCTCTTAGCAGGGACAACAAGGTCCGGGGTGCAGCTCTGTTCAGGCTCTGAGGAAGTATTTCCCTGGGGTGACTGGAGCTGGCCCTCTTGGCCACAGGATCACACACAGATGGTGTCTTACCCTCTTCTGACAGTGTGATCTGTACACAAAGTATTTTTATGACATAAAATAGGGAATGTAATTTAAATCTCTCCTGCAATACCTGTTACAGAGTCATGCATGTGTAACTGGGGGGTGGACTTTGACACAGAACAGAGAAGGATAATTTTATGTTGAAGAGGTTGAGATCAGGTGCACAAGGAGATGAGACCAGGGGGTGAGACAATCCATGGAGGGAGGTGAGCTGGTTGGGGTGGCAAAGATATGTGGGAGAGAAGGCCTCTGTGGTCTAAGGCCATCATATTTGGCTCCACAGTTGCTGGTTAGAGACCAACACTGACCCTTCATCTTGTCCTGGGATCTGCTGTAAGGGTCTGATTACTTGATCACAAGGAAGTCAGGCTTGGGGGTCTCTCCTCCCCTCCTTGGGGATGGGCAGAGAAGAGTGATCTGGAATGTTGCACAGAGAGTCAGAAAGAGGCAGACAACAGTCTCTGGAGCCAGATATGGTGGGGGCCCCTGTGCTGTCCCAGCCTGGGCTCTTCCTTGTGTGGGCTCATCCTGCTTTTCCTGCCTAGCACCCAAGTGTCTGAGAAACCCCCCAGGGACAGTCTTCTTTCCCTCATGGCCTCCTGAGCACTGCTCCCACAGCAGCACTTTGTCAGGTAGTGAGGGGCAGAGGTGAGCTTTTATAATAATATGAGGTGAACGTTGTCCATTCTAGAGAGCAGTGTACCGACCTGGGGCCTGCAGGTGCATCTGGACTCAGGAGGCTTTGGGAAACTTCCTCAGCCCTGTTCACGAATTGAGATCAGCCCAGATGCCGGGCTGCACAGACATCTCTGTGATGTCAGCTTCTCCCTCAGGCTCTGTAATGACAGTGGAATGGCTCCCCTGGTTTCTGATGCTTTGTAATTTTCCCTTTTAGAAAATCAGTCTGATGAAGGTTTGGTCTATATTGGGGATGTTTTAATAGAGCCCTTTCTCAGTGTTTTTGAATCAGGGTATTAGGGAGCAGGCCTGGAGCCTGAGGACCCTAGGTGGTCTCTTGATTCTCATCTCTGGCAAGGAAAGATTCAGCGTTGAGACCCAAGTCACAGAAAAGCAAATGGTTCACTGCTAGGAAATAGCCAGAAGAACAGGAAGCTCTCCAAGCAGAGAGGGGGCTCCAGTGGGTGGCCACTGCTGTGCTGAGAAGTAGGTGTTTATATGGGTAATTGTGGGCAAAAAGTGGGGGGTGGTTGTTGGGTGCCTCCCAGTTGTGTCTCTTGCTGATTGGCTGGGCCCATGGGGGTCTCCTAGGTTACTGAGTTAGTGGGGTTCTCCAGGTCTAAGTGGGTGAGGGTTCTCTTTGTCTACCCAGGCCCACTGAGTTTGCCCGCATTGCCTGCTCTCCCTTCCCTAAACTGACCTTGGTCCTTTGCCTTACATCGTTTACTGTTCTGAGCTCTCCAATGAGACTGCTAAGTGGAGCTGGGCTTGAGGAGCAGTGGGGATGAGGGCACCCTCCTGATTCCAGCTGAGTGTTTCTCAATCAGGCTGGTGAGTTGGACTTAGTGGTCTGAGGTACCCTGTTCCTAACTGGCTGCCTGTACCCATTTCCTAGTTTCCTCTTTCATTTGTAAATATCTCTGGGTTTTTTCTACTTTCTCTCCAATGTTTTTCCACTCTAATCTTTATGATCTTTTCCAATCTAATCTTCTTTTGCTGCCTTTTGATCTTATCGATTTTTCTTCTTTTATGTTATACAATAGATTTATAGAGCATTGGGAAATCATATAAACCTGCATTTATTTAGCACTTTTTAATGTGTGTGTGCTTGCATCTGGGATGATTCTACAGGAATATTGCATTAAGAACATTACAGTTGGCTGTGTCATTTTTCCCTCATCATCTCCTTCAGCACATATTCCCACTTTGCTTTGACTCTTCCTTTACCTATTCCCTGTTCTGGGGTGTGTTTTTAAGTTCCATTGTTTGTGACATTTCAAACCTTCTTTCTTGGATAGATTTCTAATTTAACTTGTATAACGTACTGATTTACTTTTATGCCCTAGAATGTGGCTTGTCAGAGAGTGTTCCATGAGCATGAGAGGAGAGTTCTGCGCTGGGGGCTGAGCTTGTACAGGTATCTGTCTGTCTGTCTTCTTAGACGGTCATAGCCCCCTGTCCCCACAGCCCATCAGCTCAGGTCTAGCCTCATGGGTTCCTATGATCCTTTCATGTAGACTCATGTTTCTGTCTGCTATCACTTCCTTCTGTGTGGGGGGTGTCCTGTTAGTCCTCCCAGTGACTGGTTGTCAGTGACAATTCTGTGAGCATTTATACAACTGAGAGTGTTTATTTTGGCTCAAATGAAATTTACTGGGTGATGAAGTCAAGGTTGATGTGTTTTCTTCAGCATTTTTAAGGCTTTGCTCTGTCGCAGGCTGCTTGGCTTCATCTAGAAGTCTGTGCCTGTCTATGTTTCTTCCCCATGTTCCTGAGGTGTCTGTCCTCCCTGACTGCTTCCTAGAGGGTCTCCCCCTAAATAACTTTACTGCAAAGATCTTTTTGCTTTTCCTTTCTTTTTGTAGTTGCAGAGGGTTTTTAAGTTCTTGGCTTAACATGCCTATGGTTTTCACCAACGTAGACTATATATAGCCATTTTCTTTTCAAAGAGCTCTAGCAATCATCTGCACTCCCACCATATTTTTCTCTTAGCATATATAATGAAACATTTGCATGCAGATGAATTTGACCTATGATTGAAGTTGTTTTAGTCATTTTTTAACATGTTTTCTATTTTGATTAATTTCTTATCATTTGTCAACAGGAGACATGTCTTTTCAGAATTGTACTTCATGGAGGTTTTCCTCTAGGTATGTTATGGTTTCAGGTCTGACATCTAAGTCCTTTATCCATTTTGAGTTGGTTTTTGTACATGTTGTGAGGATGTCTTGGCCCATTTTTTTGCAGGTCTTAGTCCAATTTTCCCAACATAATTTATTGAAGAGGCTATCTTTGCTCCAATGTAAGTTTTCCCCTCCTTTGTCAAAGATAAGTTGACTATATATGTGTGGTTTTATTTCTGGGCTCTCAATTCTGTCCCATTGGTCTGATTGTCTGCTGTTGTACCAGTACCATGCTGTTTTAATCATTATAGCTTTGTAGTATAACTTGAAGTCTGGAATAGTTAGGCCTCCATTTTCTCTTTTTTTGGCCAGGAGTTTTTTTGATATTTGAGGTCTTTTGTTACTCCATATGAATTTCTGTAATTTTTTCTCTTTCTCTTTAAAGAATGCCATTGGAATTTTTATAGGGATTGCATTGAATCTGTGGATTGTTTTTGATAGGATGGCCATCTTGATGATATTGATTCTTCCAATCCATGACAAGAACTGTCTTTCCATTTCCTAATGTCTTCTCCTATCTTTTTAAGCAGCATTTTAAAAACTGAAGGAAAACATATACAGATGGGACTACAACAAATTAAAAGGTTCTGTACAGCAAAAAAAGACAACAGAAAAAACTAAAAGAAGCCCAACCAAATGGGAAAAAAATTTTGCCCTCCACAAGAGTGATAAGGGTTTAATAACGCAGATCCATAAGGAATTTACACAACTAAACAAAAACAAAACAAGAAGCCCAATCAAAAAATGGGGAGAACTAAAAAGACACTTTTCCAAAGAGGAAATACAAATGGCCAACAGGCACATGAAAAACTGCTCATTGTCACTGGCAATCAGAGAAATGCAAATCAAAAATCACAATGAGATATCACCTTACACCAGTAAGAATGGCCCACATCAAAAAAAACAGGCAACAATAAGTGCTGGTGAGGATGTGGAGAGAAAGAGACACTCTTACACTGCTGGTGGGAATATAAACTGGTCCAGCCACAATGGAAAGCAGTGTGGAGGACCCTCAAACTAATGAAAGTGGAACTACCATTTGACCCAGCAATCGCTCTTCTGGGAATCTACCCAAAGGAGACCTCAATGTGGGTACAAAAGGACACCTGTGCTTGGATGTTCATTGAAGCACTGTTTATAATTGCAAGGACATGGAAACATCCCAAATGTCCCAAAACAGATGTATGAATGAAGAAGATGACACAATGGAGTATTACTCATCAATTAAAAATGACAAATTTGATGAATTTATGGAAACTTGGATGTACCTAGCAGAAATCATACTATCAGAAACAAGTCAGACAGAAAAAGACAGAAACCAAATGGTTTCATTAATACATGGGCAAACAAATGAAAATACACAATGGGAGGGTGGGTACCAGCTGGAGTGGTCAGGGAGGGGAGGTGGTGGGTGACCCTGGGAGATTAATTGGAGGTTAAATTGACGTGACATATTAAAAAAATAAAAATAATTATAAAAAAAAAGAAATGTCTTTTCACTTGTAACATCTAATCAGCCAATTCAGTCACATATTTTTTATATACTCCAAGAGATACTTTTTATATCTAATTTCTACATCTCAGTGGGTCATTAAACTAATTACCCCAGTCTCTGCTCCAGCTTCCATCCACCCAACTTCCGGAGCACAGGTTGCTGGAACAGCATCGCTGTGTGTACTGACAATGCACCACTAGGGGCGCTTCAGAGGATGTTCAGGTTCAGAGCATCTTGATCTTAGGTTCACACATACTGACTTCTCCCAGGAAGTTTCTGCTAGAAGGCCAGGTGAGGTGAATTTCCTTGTTAAGTCCCAGAAGTTCTGCATACCCTCTCTGTCCTTCATTTGATTTCTGGGTTCTGGTCATTACTGGGGCCCAGAAATCCTTCCTTACTTGTTTCTGCACTTGCAGCAACTTGAGTTGGTTTTAAAGTCACATTTGTTGAGAAAATTCTCCTGATTAATAATCAGAAGGCTTAATATGTGCTGCCCCCTCTGTTTTGGGACACGCACATATGACTGTGTGTGTCTGTGTCGTGTGTGTGTGTGAGATTCTATGCCTGCTCCCTCTGAAGTCTTCTATAACATCAACTCTCCCTGGCCCCTCCTACACTTGTCTCATCAGGGCTCAGAGGCATCTTTCCAGAACTGCAAAGCTCTCTGTGCAGATACTTCCTGTTCAGAAATTTTCTGTGTGGACAGTCACATGATGTTGGTTTCTGGAAGCTCACTGGGACTTGATGAACCCCATAGCGCAGAACCTTGTGCTGCCACCTCTGGAAGGAAGTTGGAGAGACAAGACTGTTCAGACCTGGCATTTGCTACCCCTTGGGACTCAGCTGGGGGCCCTAGGAGTCCTCCTGACTATGCAGGGACTCTGGGTCCTGTATCAGAATGTCATTGTTCCTGAGGCACTCAGAGGCATCAACTTTGGGAGGAGCCTCCCTGCAGACCATGTCTGTCCATGATGACACAACTTTGAGCCCACCCAGCAGAGCTGGTGGGTGTGTCAGGATGGGATAGAGCAGGTTATTCCATGGTGTTCTTTACAGGCTGAGCTCTGCTGGAGAAGCTGGTCCCAGCCTGGCACTAAAGTCAGGACTCAGGAGGTAGCTGACCTAAAAGTTTCTAGAGATTGATTATTTCTTAAATGACACATTTATTATTTTAACACATTGAAAAAATTACTCTTTTCTAAGTTCTTCAAATCACCCCTGTCTCCTCAAAGTTCAACAAGGGACAGCCAGCCATGAGCCCTAAATCATTCTGATGCATAGGCTGCAGACCCTATCTGGGGCTGGAGGAGGGGGAACCTGGGACCCTCTGATCTGGGACCGGGTCAGACATGCAAGTCTGCATCTTCATGGAGCGGGAGAAGAGTCTGACACAGATGGGGATGGGTTTATGTCTCAGTTCCCCATGGCCTTGTATCACTGTGAATGCTTACTACTGCTATCCCACAGCGCACAGTAATAGTCAGCCTCGTCCTCAGCCTGGGTCCTGCTGATGGTCAGGGTGGCCGTGTCCTCCGAGTTGGAGCCAAAGAACCGGTCAGGGATCCCTGAGGGCCTGTTGCTATCATAGTAAATGACCAGCACAGGGGACTGGCCTGGCTTCTGCTGGTACCAGTAAGCACATTTACTTCCAATGCTGTTTCCCTGACATGTCATCCTGGCGATCTCTCCCGGAGACACAGACACTGAGAGTGGCTGCATCAGCTCATAGATGACCACAGAGCCTGCAAGGGAGAACAGACAAGGTGGATTTAATGTGTAAGACCCATTCCCAGAGCACCTCCCATTGCCTGACCTGGCCCAAGATCCAGTAGCTGTATTGGTCCCCTGGAATCTTTCTCAGATTCTTGTAAGAATGGGTAATCTACGGCATTTAGGTAAAATGACTAGACACTTCCCATTCCTTCTCTGCTAGGCAAAGTTCCTCAGGCTCACACCAAACAGTGAGCACATTGGGGTCTACCCACACCAGCCCTGCCCCCCCCCCCCCCTGAGCAGAATCATGAGCATTCTGGCCTCATGTAGCCCTTCTGGGCTCAGAGTCTGTACAGGCTGGTTCCAGAACTCTGAGCTGAGTATGGTACCTGTGCAATGAGCCAAGAGGCCCAGGAGAAGAGGGGTTCAAGCCAAGGTGGGGTCCCAGTTCCTGCTCCCTGAGGCTGAGGCAGGTATGGTTCCCACCAGACCTGTCTTATGCCCTGAGTAGAGAGAGCAGCTGGCTATGCAAATCAGTCAGGGCTCAGGCTGCTGCTTGGGGAGTTTGTGGTTTCAGAGAATACTATATCTCCAGAGACACAATTGGCGATGGGCATTGTCTACAGTCCCTACCCACAGCTTCTAGATTCTCCTATTCTTGCTTGTCTCAGAGTCTGGTTGATTCTCCAGTCCTAGACTCTATCAGGCATTGCCATAGTAGAGAACAGCAAAGAGTTGACTGTGCCATTTGTTTTCTACTCCTGTTCTGTGGGCATCTTATCAGTTTCAGTGGGACTGGTCCTACTGCAGGAACAGGATCTGAGCAGCAGAAACGGAATGGACCACCCCTCGTGGCACAGCACATATGGAGTCATTACGGGTATTAAGTTCACTCTGTGTCCTCGGGTTGGTCACAGGGACTGTGCCTAGTATCCCAAAGTGTGCTCAGGTCAGATACTTCTCAGGTGCTCCAGGGACATGCTTGGCAACCTCTGTGCACTCAATAATAGCAGCCCTACTGATGGTCACTCTAACTAACTCTATACAATTGCTTTGGAAGAGTATTATAATAATTGTTTCATTTTATAATCAATGGAACAATTGTTCATGTAGGCACCAGGCACTCATCCAGGAAGAGAGAGCAGTTTGTCTAGCAGAAATGGAGGGTCTCAGAACATAGAGAGGTAGGGAGACTATGTGACAACAGAGAAGTTGAGTGTAAGGATAGGGGTGTCATTTTTCCTGGTCTGAAGGTGTATTTACTTGGCGTGCAAGTACTTACTTGTCGGAACCTGTCCCAGTGAAATAGGCAATCTGCAAGTTCAGATCAGAAAGTCATGAAGTCTGAAAATGCGTGCATGATTAACAAGGATGAGACTGTGAAAATATGTCACCTGTTTATTCTGGTGTTCACTCATGGTCACCAAAATCTCCTGTCACATTCTCCAAGGTGCTGTAAATTCCTGACACATGTGACTCTTTTTTGCCCCCTATGGTCAAGCAGCATTGCTACAGGATGCTTCAAGCATCACTTGGTCAGGTGTAGAGGCAGAAGCAGTATCTCAAGTGGTGACTCCCTGATTCCTGGGCTGCAGAAGCAGAGTGAGTTCCTCTTCCATATGTGGCTGCACTTTACCTCCAGATGATCAGGTACAAAGGCCTCAGATCACCCATGAAAGTCTGAGCATGTCCATTTAGAGGAGGTAGATTCAGGACCCACCTGAGGCCCACCTGCAAGAACTGTCAGTTCATAGGGCTGGCACTGGGGGAGCAGGATTTAGGGATTCACTCTGAATGGTGCTAGCTGTGTGTGCAGTGCCATCATGGTGCCACGCTGATGACTGCACCAAAGTAAGACAAGAGACCATCCATCCAGCAAATATTTGTGACACACAATTCAATGTTGTACACTTTTCTTCCTGGGCATATGGCATGAGCATGACAAAAGTTCTGCTCTCAGATGTTCCCATATTTGGACAAAGCAGATGAATAGGTGTAGCTGGACTTCATACACAGCAGACAGTCCTCAATATTGTCCCCGTGGGTTTTCCCATCTATCTTAGAGCTAGATATGTTCATAGATTCTTTGTAGCCTGGATCAACCACTTGACCCACTTCTAATCCAAATATTGTAAGCAATATTTGACTAGGGTTCTTTTAAATTCTTTTACTCTGAATTAGAGCAACATACTAGGTTTTTTACAGTGCCTTTCCTGGAATGAGGATATGCGAGTTGGAGCTGCAGCAGCCACTCTGAGATCTTAGGTTAGCAAAAAGGAAATTAAAACCTCTAGTGGGGAAACAAAATCAGAAAACAAAAAGATTCTAGGTTCTTATGGAATTGATGGGTAGTAGAAAACAAGGATTACACTTAGAGTTACTGGAGAGGAAAAGCCTCTTATCTGCTCATATCTCTGTTTGCATTGTATTTGCTTTGTCTGTAAAGACCTGTCATTTACTAACCTTTGGGGAAATGATTCAATTAAATTGGTCAATTGATAAAAAATGTTGGTTAAAGGTGCCATCCATTAATTTAAAACTTATAGGTACATGCTATGTGGGAACAGGCTAGAAAAGATCTTTCTAGAGAGGGGACATGGAGCTGCTGTCAGGATGGAAAGATGGAATAAGTAGCAGCAATTGCCTTTAGAGACAGCTGACACAGTACCCTAAGAGGATAAAACCAAGGTTAATAAACCCTCTGAGGCCAACACACCAAAACTCATCATATCCCCCTCTATAAGCATGTAACTTTTCACAAAAGGGGGCTGAGTATGGCAGTTGACACCACCCTTGGTCTATACAAGAACTGTCTGCAGGTGGCCGTGCTCTCTTCAAGGTTTGTGGCAGAGAGAATGGACAGTGTCTGAGGACCAATTTTTGGGGTGTGGAGCCATGTCCAGATCAGGGAGGGATTTGAGGCAGCGCAGCCCAAGTGGGGCCTCTCTTGTGGACTCTGTAACGGGAGAGGCTCTGGGGCTCCAAGAGCAGAGTGTGAGGTTACAGAAGCTCAGCCTGTGCTAAAAATGACTGACCTGAAGCTAATGCCTAAGCCCATGGGAAACAAAGCACCCCGGTGCAAAACCAAAATCACTTGGGAAAAGCCCTTTCCAAGTCTGGGCTCAATTTGTAGCAAATGAAAGTCCACCAGGCATATACCTCTCTGGGTCCTGGCTTTTCTCCTTTCTCCTTTGCTGCTATCAACCTATCTCAGCCCCAGGACTGGGAAGATGGATTTGAGCCTTGAATCGCCTGTCTCCTTGTCAAGTTATTCTCAACTCTTTCTGTTCCCACAAGTCTGAGCCATAGTGTTGACTCTTAGGTCTGTTGGCAGTGACACCATTGCTCTGTTCCAGGGAAAGTTATGGCTTCTCCAAGGATGAAAGCAGTGAGGCACACAGATGTCTATGATTCAAAGCCTGTTCAATTCCACTGGGACATTTTCCTGAGAGCTTTGGGGCAATGATCAATGTGTCATCGGAGGGGAATTTTCAGGTGAAAAATCAGTTTCTATCAGCAGAGGCATAATCAGGCTCTTCCGGCCCAGCCCTGTTTTGAAACAAGAGGGTCCAGACTTGCCCTGGTCATTCCTGGGGTGAACTGGGGCCTGAAGACAGGGGAGTGATCACCTACCCCTCCTCCCCTGTGGCTGTCTGTCAACCAGGTATGGACACAGGTGCTGCCTGTGCCTCTGGTCTGGGCCATCTCTCTAAGGCCCCAAAGTAAAAGAGGGAGAAGCATGTGCTTGGTAAACAAGGGCAGGGCCTGAGCTAGGGTGAGACTTGCTGACAAGGTCAAATTTGAAGAAACAAGAGGAGAAGATCTTGCAAGCTTTAAGCGCGGAAACAGTGCCTTTCTGAGTGTAATGGAACCAGATAGACCAGGAAGAGAAGTGGGAAATATCCAAGTCTGGGCCTCCTGATGAAGGCGGTTTCTCCTTGTCAGTTTCTCTTCCTGCTGTGAAACTGGCTCATCTCAGGTGCCTGGGAAGTATGAGCTAGCCACTGGCTGACTCTGGGGCTGATCAGACAGCCCAGGACATAACAGTCCAGGTAAAAAGCAACTAGAGTGGCCTTTTCATGATATTGACCCTGAGAGATCTAAAATCCTGCTCAGGTCACAGGGATTGGAAAAAGTATCTTTAATCCTCTGCTTGTGTTCCTGTGGCTCATAGAAGAAGATTGGATGACCTACTGTTGGGTCATTGAAATTCTGAGCCAGATCTGATCCCCCCTACACCCATGTGCTCAACCTCCCCACACATTAGAATCAGTTCTAGAGGTTGTCCACAGAGCACTCGCAGAAGGTTTCTGACTTTAGAGTCTGTTTTTATTACTTTACAATAATCATTGTCATTATAAGTATTCTCAACATTCTTGTCACAAATCTGTCAACCTCCCCACACATTAGAATCAGTTCTAGAGGTTGTCCACAGAGCACTCGCAGAAGGTTTCTGACTTTTTTTTTGGAGAAATGTCCACACTTTATTTGTACATTATCCAGTGACATAAGGTCAAATTTTAGTTTCAGGGCAGTTTTACTCAGGGTGTGGGAAGGCGTTTGTTGGAGGACCAGATCAGGGTCCAGCAGCCTTGGCCCTCACATGGCATCACATATGTGAGGAGCCTCCATGAAGTATAGAACAATTGTAAAAAGAAAGTATATTTGAAACAAAAAGTAAGAAATGCAACTTATGTATCTTAGAAAAAGGTTGCTTTTAATTTTCACTACTGTGACACTGAGTCAGACTTGATGTAATTACCTTTGCTCCTACCTCAGTTTTTTAAAGATGAAATTCAAAAAGGGTTGTAATTCACCCACTAAAGCATATATTATCCAGTGTTTTTTAATATCTTTCCTGAAATGTGTTATAATTTCCATAGTTACTGTCACAAAACTCTAACATTGAACAGAATCCTACCCCCACACTCCCTTTCCTGCCTCTAGACACCCCAGTTCTCAAGCACCATGGTAATATTCTCTGTGTGTCTTTGTATTTCTCTATTCAGAAATTTTATGTACATAGAATTAGAGTGTGTGACCTGTCATGCTTATGTCTCTCATTGCATAGCAATTCATAGCTTAGCATTGAATCCCTAGATTCAATCCCATGTAGAATGTAGCGGGGTTGCACTCTACTTCACAACTGAGTAACATTCTATGTTGTGGACATACATGGTTAGTTCCTCCATCCACTCACTCATGGACTTTTACATTTTTACCTTCATTTGTCTACTAGGCGTAATGATGCTGCTACAAACATTCTTGTAGAAGGTGAGTAATGTTTTCATTTTCTTGGGTGTGCCCCATCAACAGGATTGTGGACTCATATGACACCTCTAGAATTAGTTATTTGAGCAATTTCTGTTTGCCAGAGTAGTTGTATCATTTTACATTCTGACATGTATGATAGTTTCAATTCTTCCATGTTCTTTCAGCACTAGTTATTGTCCAACTTTTAATTTATCCTTGCTAGTGAGTATAAGTCTGAATTTCATGTCCTTTTCTTTTTTCAAACAATTGAAAACCAAGATTAATAGGAATAGGAGAAAGAAAAAAAAAAACAAGCACCTGCATTGTCACAGTCAGATAAGAAAGCTGCCTGGATTGTATTTTCTCCTTGATTAATAATAGTGAGCACATCATGAGCTGGTGGTTGCTTGTACATTATCCCAAATAAAGATGCCTTTAGAGTCTCTGTTTTTATTACTTTACAATAATCATTGTCATTATAAGTATTCTCAACATTCTTGTCACAAATCTGTCAAATGTGTAGCATGCATAATATTTCTCATTTTGTAGGTTGTTATTTCATATCCAATGTATTTCTTATTTAAGAATAAAGGTTTTAGATTTTGATGAAGTTCATTTCTGTCTCTGTCTCTCACACACACACAATTAAACTCTTGTGTAACTCAACATGATGTTGTGACATGTTCTCTGGGCTTCACATGTCAAGATCTAATCAAGCTTTAACATTTCTCAAGTTTGCTAATGATGCTCATTATCTCCATTCTCAAGATTCTGATAAGGTAACAAGAATAACTTTTAAAAAAGAATAAATTAACTTTGTTAACTGGTTGCAGCTACATGTTTTCACAGATGGCCAATGGCTTACGATTCTGACTTGATTGTGTTTACTGGGGGAAAGGGGGACACACTGGCTACACAATATCCACACACATGTACATGGGTTTCCACTGAGCACAACTACTTTTGATGTAATATTTCACATTTGTTCTCAGGATCCACAGCAAATTTTTAAACCAAACCAAGTTCTGGAAAAAACCTGGACACCTGTCTTCATGCTGCTCAGAGTCACTTTCCCATGGTGAGAGCTGCCTGTGGTCTCTCATTGCCCCTGCCTTTTCATGACCATGACCATGAGAAGGTGTTTAGTGGGCACTTGGTCCCCAACTAACCTGGGATTGGTAGTGGTAGCTCCCTCACTGGTGGGTCACCATTTAGCAGGATAGGCATGGATCTTCATCACCTCCCTTTTAAGTTCATGTCTGCACATATACAGTCTGTCTGTGTGTCTGTCCATATGAGGCTACTATGTCACATAACTCCAAATTATAACCAAACAAGTCCTGGCTGGGTATGGATGCAATGGGGTGTTGACATATGTCAACATAGTCCTCTGGTTCCCTTTCCTACAATGGAAGGGCTGGAGGAAAATCCTCACTAGAGGGGCTCATGGAAGCTTTTGCTTGGGACAAAGTGATTGAATTCTCAGTCAGAACAGAACAATGGGTCATTGGGTGGGTGGAGGGAGGGAGATTCTGTGAGCATCACGACTCTGCCATCCTGATGGTTAGGGGTCACTGCAGGGTTGAGCGCTGATGTGTGTGAGTCCTGCTCCTCTGCTCTTGTGCACCCTTCCCAGACAACAACATCCCTTCTTCAGCCCAAATGGAGTCACCCAGACCCCAGATAGCTGTGTACTTTCCCCAGTCCAGTCATTCCATAGGGGACCAAGTCAATAAGGGTCCAGTCCTAATCCTCTGACCCAGTTCAGGTCAGGGCCTGGGACCAGGTTCACATAGTCATACCTTCTCTGTGGAGACTCAAAATGTACAGTGACCTGCTCCCCTCCCAACCCAATGCCTTTGGATGGGGTCTCAACAAGATTAAGACAATATTATTGACATTTCTCCAATATTGCCATCCACTATCCATTCCCCTGTTGCTGGACTCCCAGAGATATGTCCTGGTCAGCTCCTAGGAAGACCTGTGGGCAGATATGGTGCATCCTGCACACCACAGTTGTAAATACATCCCCCTTAGAGAAGCCAATATGTCCATATCCTTCCTGATGCAACATCCTCACAGGCGTCTAACTGGACCCCAATGTATACCCACCATGGAGCTCAGAACTATCTGAAACCAAACATTTTCTGTTGAACCTTAATCCTAACAGGAATCCCACTCACTCAACTGGGACTGGAACACAGGACACACACTGCAGACAGTCTGTGGAACTCCATAACTCAATGCCCTTCTCTAAGCTGAACTCATGCTGTGAGCAGAGGGCCATGACCCCTAAGGACATAGTCATTAGCACCCCCACTCTTTCAAGTCTGGAGCCTTCTTGTCTCTCCAGCATCATCCTCACATTCCTGAGGGAAGAACACACAATGGTGCACTGTCAAGGTAACATTAATGATGCCTTGTGTTCCTCTCCATCATGATGTCAGGAGGAGCAAGAATCACAGGGCTTGAAGAAGAGGGAAAGATCTCAGGGTGCTGCAGAGAGTTGGGGAGTGGCTCACTCTGAGTCCAGCAGGGAAGAGGGGATGATGAGGGAGTGAAGTTTGGGGCAAACTTCCCCTTTGTCTGTGTCACTGTGGCTCAACCAGCTGAATGGCTCACACCACAGATATACTCAGCCTCATCTTCAGGCTGGATGTTGGAGATGGTCAAGTAGCTGTCAGTCCCTGAGCTGGAGCCTGAGAAGTGACAGGGACTCCTTCCCCTTGCCGTGGCTTCCACTACTGCTAACATACATCAGATACCACGGGGTGCTCTCTGGCAGTTGTTGGTACCATTCAATGTAGTAGCTACTGTGCTCACTGTGCTCAGGGTGCAGGTGAGCTTGGTCAAGGCTCCCAGGGAGGCAGATGCAGAAGGGAGCTGGGTCAGCACAGGCACAGTACAGAAACCTGGAACAGAGACAGCAAGAAACATGCTGAGTGAGACAGGACAGATGCCCCTCGGTACTGTGGGTGGAGGGAAATTCCCAGGAGGGCAACCGCTCAGTCTGGGCTGCTCTGACCTGTGGAGACCATGAGGGGCAGGACATAGGACACCCAGGCCATGGTGGAGGTTCCCGAAGTGAGTCTGAAAGTGCACAGTCGCTTTGAGCTCTTCAGGTTCCTGTCTTATCCTGTCTGGTTGCAGCTCAAGGAGGCAGGGCGTCCAAGGCAAATCTGTCCTCCAACTCCAGTGTGTGTGTCTCAGTCTTGTCTGAGCCCTGAGCCTAAGGTCCTCATGTGGGTGATTTCCTGAGGTCAGAAGAAGGGCAGGTGTGGGTTTCAGTGTGAGAGTTATTTTTTCAGTAGAAGCATCTTCAAAAGAAGAATCAATCAAGCTCTTTTCATTTGGGCACAGCTGTGGGAACTTGGACTTCTTGGGGACTCCTGTTAAGGTAAAGAGTTATAGTGCCCCTTGATGCCCCAGGAGGAGACAGCTAGATCAACAAGAGCCATTACAGATACCAGACCCTCAGTGACTGTTTTCCATGCTGCACATTAGCCAGACATCCGCAATAACCAAGCAATAGCCTTATGTTAAAGGCATGACCTCTACTCTCCTCAGAGATGGGAGTCTTCACTGTGAGGTTAAATGTATTCAATTCCTCCACATCTTCCCACCAGTGATCAATGATTAGAGACCCCTCCATGACACTGACCTCAATAACTGAATTTTCAGCCTCTCTGGGTTGCTCCTCACCATGTCCCATGTCTTTCTCCTTCACGCCTCCTGGGTTTCTACTGTTAACACTTTCTGTCTTTATTCCAGAATTTGCCCTCCTTGACTCTGCTCTGAAAATCAGTCATAGATTCATGGTGTTGTTATCTGTGTTTTCCAGAACCATGGCTGTCTGTGCAGAAGTGCAGGCCCTCTTTCTGTTCCCTCCATGTATCAGTTGGACATTGGGAAATTCAGATGCTCTGTTGAGGTTCTTGTCAGGCTAGTCTCCTGATAGATGAGGAGCAAAGTTTTTTTCTAAGTTGGCGTAAGGGAAGCAGACGGTTTGTGATGCCAATTGTAGTGTGACCATCAGGCTCACCAATCTGCATAGGTTCTTTATTGGTTCTAGGAGTTACACAGACATACTAGGCAGGGTGGGGCCACGACCATGGCAGGTGAGACCCCCAAAACCCCATGAAACTTTCTTTGGTCTCCATTCTCTCTTTTGTGCTCTCCTCTTTGTGTTCTCTCTACTCTGGGGTGATGCCAATCTTTTATTCTTTCTTCCTAAACTCAGATGTGCCCACTCACACATATACACACCCATTAGGCCCAGTGTATACACACTCACGGGGAGGACAAAATAGCACAGGTGCTTATTGCAGAAAAAACCTAAACAGCTCATTTACTCTCATTTGGTCCAGGAGTTTAAGTTTGAAACAGCACTTAAATTTTAGTGTACATGCTAGGACAGAAGACATTTTCATTTTATAACTTAGTAGTATTGCATATGTGCTAAAGCAAATTTACTACAAAATGCTGAGATGTATATAAATCATATCTGAAAAATTGTGGACATATGTATATACATATATTTATATGTATATCTATCTATCTATCTATCTATCTATCTATCTATCTATCTATCTATCTATCTATCTATCTATCTATCTATCTATCTATCTATCTATCGACAGACTCCATGTACTCATCCTTAGGGCTGGGTATAAAGAAATCATTCAAGCATATCCAGTAGTGTTCCAGATAAGGATATACAGATTGCTCTTCACTTCTCACCTTGATATTCTCCTTCCACCACTTTACATCTATCTTCCCCATGGAAGATGGCCACTCCTGCAAGTCAGTTCTCATATCTTTGCTAGGTGTCGTAACATGGAATGCAACTTTCTATACCAAAAGGGAGTATTGATCTTCATAAAAATGTGTTCCTGTGAATTAGACAAATGCATCTTTTTTGTGAAAAAGTAAATTATCTACATTCAATAAATATGTCTTGTGATCAACTCTCCTTTGAGATCTCTGCACAAGTTATATTTAACTTACTAAGACCTAGTGAAAGCATTGCACCAAACTAAACAGACAAACATCGATATTATTTAAACCTGGCACTCTCTGGTTTCTTCCACCTGCGCACACAATTGCAAGACTACTTGGGTTTAGAAAGCAATAATAACAAGAGTTTTTATAAATAAGGAGAAAACCAAGAGTTTCTGAGGCTACAGATGTGATGACATTTCTCCCCTTTTCACTGCTTCTGTAGGCTTTTTACTTCCTCAGGCCAGATTCCACCCATAATGCTTCTTTTCTTGCTTGTGCTCAACACCTGTATCATCCAGGCTATTTCACCTTATTGGCACCTCTTCCTGGCTATGTCACCCAGTTACATTATGAGTTGTCTTGAGGCTTCTGAAATGGTATTTCCACTGAAAGGAAAACTTGTTCCAATATTTATTACATCATTGACAGGACTTATTGTCATCTGCTAACATGATAAATAATAAAAACTTTTTCATGATTTATAGTCATCTGAAATTATAGTTTTGGTTAAAATCTTGTCTTTGAAAACAGAAATAAGGTGAACATGTTATAAAAATTTACCTTTTATGGGTGGCCTCAATATGCTGATTTGGGTAAAAATAGAGCTGTCTTTACTCCTAATTGAGACTCTGTGTCTTGAGAATCTCCACTGAACAAACTAACCCCCCACATCTCTGACCCTGTACTGGCCCTCTAATCTTCTGGTGGCCACGAGTATAACTTCAAGGATTGTTACTTGGAAGAAACCTCATCCTTATAGCTCTGTCATAGCCAACACAGTGGATATATATCACATGGATACAGACATCAAAACAGTAAGCATTGTGTTAAAAACAGGCACACAGATTTTATGGAAAGCTCTTTCCACTGAAAAGGATATTTATCTAAAAAATTCACATGAACTCTTGTCAATCATTATCACAAAGACAATATTCAAAGTGTTTGAAAGCTCGGGCTCATATTTAAATTACTTTTTGTATTTGATAGCTTCTTAGAGAACAAAAGTTTTGTGGATACATAAAATTCCCTTGCTTGTTGGTAATGATCATTTTCTGGGTTTTGTTGCAAAGTGGAATTAGCATTCCGGTTCTTGAGGTCTCTGGGTCATAGAGCTCTCCAGTATCACCTGGTGGCTTTGACTTTAATTTCAGGAACAGTTACCCTAAAGAAGCTTCATCATCTATTCTGTTCTGTCTAATATGCTGACCATAAAGCACATATATTAACTGTTGAATATATGTGGTTAGTACCTATAGAAAGGTGCTTTGGTTTTGAAAACCCACCATATTTCAAAGTTGTAGCATAAAATAGCATAGAATATAACAATGCTTTTATATTTAATTCATATTGAAGATCCAATAACTCCCACTACATCTAGGTTTTCCAACTGAGTAGCTACAGTCCCCACTGTAAGCTATGACCTGGAGAAGAGGGATCACAAGACTTTTCAAAGATACCAAGGTTGACTTCATAAATTTAAGTATCCATGTATTTTTACAAGTATGTCTTCTGCTATCCCATATGTATGAATAGATCTGAAATAAATCTACTTTAACATTCTAATTGCTTAAGCTTTGAAATCCCTTAAATATACACAAACCAAGACAGAATTGATTTTTCTAATTTAATCACTTTGGACTACCTTTTGGTGCATGTTTTAGCCAAGCAACCAAATAGCAGAAGTTCTTTTAACATCCCAACCTGCATGTAAGAGAGATGTATCATAATTTTGCTTAGTAAGCTACTGTCAAGAAATTCAGCCTATCCAACTTTGCGCACCACCCCATTACCCGGCACCTCTGGTATTGTTCCTACACAAGCTTTGGGATTTCTATCTAATGTGTCCAATGTGCACATTAGAAAAATCAAGTCATTTTGGAGTGTGGCTCAGTTTTCTGTCTCACACTCTATACCTCACCTTATACCTCACTGGTATCTGACTCTAGTGCTGAGTTCAAAGCAAAAGGCAGATGAGTTTGGTTCAGAGGAGATGAAGAAAGTCAGAATGGTCTTTCATTGCAGCTACCTCAGGAGACCAGTGCCTTTATCACAAGAAATACAGGGTTAACCTACCAAAGATGAAAAGACCTACTGTATGTGGGTATGAGTGTGTGTGTGTGTGTGTGTGTGTGTGTGTGTGTGATATACACTGGGGGAAGGAAAACTTCTTCCACTGACAAAAAAGACTCATCAAATTGAGGGAGTCAGTTTCAGCAGGGTCTTCCCATTCATTCCTGTCAAGCTATCATTAAATAAGGTTAAAAACTAAGCTCCACTCATAGCCCAGCAGGTAGACTTGGGAGGCTGAAATAGATAAGGGAATGTGAAAGGATGCTTAGGGAACATGGCCATAAGATTGACCACCATGACCTTTAAAACCACTCCAGCTCCAGAAATGTAGAAGCTGGACCAGGACACATTTTTGTGTCAAAGCCAGCACACAAGACCAAACACCTCAGCTGATAACTGGTGTAAACTGATGCTCCAAGTAAGAAAGCCCTTCAAATCCTTCTCATGCAGACCTCTCCCATCTTGTCCCTACTCCGTTGTAGAATATTTCAATAAATCTGCCATTTCTCTTTTCTACCCTGTCTCTGGTGAATTCTTTCACCCCTGCACCTCTGACCTCACCCAATATTTCTCCCCACTAAAATCCCTGTCCCAGCTATTCTTTTCCAATAAGTTTCTTCATTTTAAGAACATAGACCCGGAAAGTTGGGAGTTGAATTTGAGTTGTAGTTTACCTAGTAGGTGGATGAAGTTCTGCATTTGATTTTCAGCAATTACAGTTCAGTAGCTACCATAGGTTATGATTTCTTTCATTGCCGGAGTCCAGCTCCCACAGAGTCAGGAGTCGAGGTGGTGTGGAAAATAATATAAAGAGAATTTAGAACAAAGAGACAGGATCAGCCATTTGGGGTCAGCATTCTTTGTAAAAAGAGAATGTGAATGACTGCATGGTTAAAGGCAGCCTGGGCAGGGCTGGCCCAGGCTGGTGAACTCAAAGTTTTAGTATGCATAAGCCAAGTGTGCATGCTGTAAGGGTCTGAAAAGTTTAGAAATTTGAACTCCCATGATGGAATGTGTCATACCTTGGGAACTTAGATGCTTTGGAGTAGCTGTGAACATGGCCTGAATAAATGGACTTTGTTGGGTTCTGCATCTTGGAGCTTTTAATACTGTCTAAAGTAAGGAGGTGGCTGCAAGAAGAAAATAACAACAACATCACACACTTGACTACATGTTTGGAGGAAGCTGGAACATGCCAAAGGAAAAAAACTGATATCTTGCATTTGGAACATGTGCTACTGTGATTGAACATGTGGTGAGATGGTCAGAGATTAAAGGATTGAGATTTTGGACAAAGGCAGGGTAACTGGGTTTCTCATATATATCTTGTAGTTCATATTTAGATAATTACTTTGTTTAGTAATAAATAGTTTTTTTACTTTATAAGGTTTGGTTTGACTTTGAAAGATCTTGCTTGGAAATTACAGTTAGGGCTGCAGATGGCAAAACCCCAGTATAAAGTACATTGAAAGAAAAGAGATTTGGGACAGCAGGCAAACTGCAGGTGTAAACTGTTTTGAAAGTAAAGCTATTTTTCTGCAGTCTTGAAGAGGCTACCAGCAGGTGAGAGGCAGGTATTTGAATAACAAACCTGACTAGTTTTGTGGGAACTTAAGGATTAGGAAAGTTCTGTGTCTGGTCTGAAATAGGTTAAGATTTCTCTGGATTAAAAAATGCTGGCAAAAGGATTTTTTTAATAAAAGCCTGCCAGGCCCCAACTCTCAATATCATCTGTACTCCTTGTCTCCTGCTACCTGCACACACAGGACACAGGGAGAACACAGTACCAAGGGAACTAAAGAATCAGGTTGTGGCAGGAAAACATATGGAAATTGTGGACACAATGATCAATGTGGAGCACGTTCAGACGGAGGAGCTTGGGAAAACAGACCGCTAAGTTTTCTATAGTTACCACTCGTTTCTGACACTAAATAGATATTAAATATGATAGAAGACATTTGGGGAAAGAATTAAGAAATGGGCATGCAACGACATCCCAAGAGACCACAGTGCAACTCACACCTAGGACAGATCCAACAATCAGGGCAAAGATTATCTAAGTTAAATGGACATGCAAATCACATTTCAGAGGAACACATTTAGAATTAAAAGCCTGACTACCACAAGGCCTTATTTGCAGCTAAAAAAAAAAAAATTTAGCATACATGTTATATGAGACATATTGCTTCACACACTAACATAGTCTCTATTCAGGAAAGGTTCCAGACTTATATGACAAATGAAGAACCAGGAAATCAGTAAGCATGTGGAAAAAAGAAGATACTAAGCCCAAATGGATTGACCTGTTGGAATTTTCTTCCAAGAACATTAAACCTGCAAATTAAAGTCAGACCAGAAACAAGGGAAAACTTGTATGCTCACAAAGCCTCAATTAGAAAAAGAATATATAAGCAAATCCACAGTATCTGGAGTTGATTACAAACCTGAAAATAAGGAAAGTTACCTCAAAGTATAGGAAAAAGGGAAAAAGAAAATTCCAAAATCAAAAAGTAACAGAACCTTTACCGAGAAATAGAGCCTCTTCAAGTGAATTAGCAAACACAAAGTCAGAGATACCGAAAGAAAGGCCACACCGAACAGAGAGAAACCCACAGGGCCAGGAGTTTAATAAATCCTAAGAACAAGAACCATGCAGAAAATCATTTCAAGACCCTTTCTCCAAATTGTGTGGCCTCTTTTCCACACCCCTTGTTGACTTCATTGACTCAGAACTGACAGTTAAATATCAGAGAAATGTGTTAACTGAGAGCCCGCTATTGATTTGAATATGATTGTGAAGCGTGAGGAAAAGGATATTTAGAACGTCTGCAAGGTCCTGTAGAAGAGGGTGCATGTCCAGATGACCCACCCTATAAGGACTGAAGCTAACAGACTTGTGTTCCTCA
Source organism: Uropsilus gracilis (assembly GCA_004024945.1). Classification (NCBI taxonomy): domain Eukaryota; kingdom Metazoa; phylum Chordata; class Mammalia; order Eulipotyphla; family Talpidae; genus Uropsilus; species Uropsilus gracilis. The sequence goes on from PVHY01008152.1 coordinate 55,531, forward strand.
ACCACTCTGCTGAATACCTGTGTCTTGACACATGAATCATATCTCTGGGGAGAAGCGTAGTCTGAGGAGACTTGGAGAAAGGATCTCAGGACACAGCAGTATCATGAGAATCCTGTGTGCTTCAGGAGTATTGCATCTTGAGATCATGTCCCCTTAGTGATCATCCATCTGGGCTCCTTCTCAAGAAACTGAGAGGCTCATCTCTGAGGAGACTGCCAACATGGCGCTGTCTTGAAATGACTATATGAGTTGATTCTTGATTCTCACTTATACTTTCTGGATTATGTTGGTCATCTTGATATGCACCCTACCAATGTCATTAACAGCCAGAATATGCTTCTCTACCTCACAGACAGGATTCATGGATGACACCTGGGGAATATAATGAGTAAGAAAGCAACATGTTTGGAGCTGTAACTTTTGACAGTTCCTACTACAGATTCCTTACGTGGTTCTCATTTAGTGAACCAATGCCAGTTCTTGGGTTCCTGTTGCTCTTTACTGGGGGGAGAAGAGAGACTGAGAGAGTAGTATACTCTCAAGGCCCTATAGCAGGAAGCCCCTCAGCACAGGATGGAGAAGCATGTTCAAGCAGGGCAGGTTCTGGTCTCACTTCTCCAGGAACTTGCACCACTGTGGAGAGTACTACTGCTCGAATATGAGGCACAATAATAATCAGCCTCATCCTCAGGCTTCAGACCAGAGATGGTCAAGGTGGCCGTGTTGCCTGACTTGGATCCAGAGAAGCGATCAGGGATCCCGGAGGGCCGGGAGCTGACACTATAAATCAGGAGTTTGGGGGTGGTGCCTGGAAGCTGCTGGTACCAGGAGACATCATTATATCTCCCGATGTCATTGCTGGTCCCAGCACAGGAGATGGTGACCAACTGTCCCTGAGCCCCCGACACTGAGGGAGGCTGAGTCAGAGCAGACTGGGCCCAGGAACCTGAAAAGAAGAAAACACACTCAGGTGAGTTGAGTCTGTATCCAGCTTAGCCTGAGCAGGAGAGAAAGCTTCAGCCCTGTATTTTCAGAGTCCCTTTCCTGGAGGCCTCACCTGTGGCCTGAACGAGGAGGGTGAGGAAGACCACAGTCCAGGTCATGGTGGAGACACCCTTAGATCACTGTCTCTGATTGCTCAACCCTGAGCCTGGCTTCTCAAATCTCTCTTATTCCCTCCCCTGTCTAAGAAGAGGAAGGGGTCCTCTATGCAAATCTGTTTCCTGCTTCTTAATTTCAAGTGCTTGTATTCCCCCTCCCCCCATCCTTGCTTCCACAGTCAAGGCAAGCAAACCCCCCACACCTGGACACTGAAGTCACAGAATCTTCGTAAAATGTATCTTATTCTCTTTAATATTTGTAAGACTATTCATTGTTTCTCATTTTTCTATTCCATGCTGTTAAAACTCATTTAAATTCAAAAAAAAAATACTATTAAGTCACTCAAGCTTCATTTGAGATGTTGATACCATGCAAGAACATTTCACCTCTAATACAGATAGAAGGCCTAGAATATGTGTCCCTAGACTAGTGAAATTAAAGGCACATAGGAGACACATCTGCATTTGATGTAACAGAAAACCATCCTGAAATTCCCCACTTTTTTTTAACATTTCCTGCTGTCTATATACTAAATACAACACAGCAGATGGGACACAAGGTCCAGATTCTTCCTAGAAAGATCTCAGAAGAGCCAACACCTGAATACAGCTCAGATAAGCAAAGCAAGGGCCTTCCTCAAATGTAAGCCAACGCTGCACCCTGGTGGCCATTGATGGTGCATCCCAAGACCCATGAATGCAGCAGAGGGGGAGCTGGAAATCCCTGCTCTATCTTTCCTCCACATCTAACAATCTTTTGCCTACTAGTGCCCTCCAAGTATGCTCCCTTTTCCATTAGCTTTCAATAGAAACAACTAAATCGAACTCAAAAAAAGGAGATCAATTGTATGAAACCTAAAATAAGTGCACCTTAATAATGACACAGAAAATTTCTATGAAAAGGGTAAAATGTATCATCAAATCACTAACCAAAAGAGTGCTAGTGTATAATATTTAAAAAAATTAACCAAGTTGGTTGGAAAATTATCAGAAAAATATCTAGGAAAAAGATACTGTGCAGCAATCAAGTGTTAAATCATCACAACTGTTCCTTAATATATATGCTTTGGTGAAGTCAGCTCTGTTCTATAAAAATAAAACCAATAGAATGAAATGAGGGGTGGTCAGATCTACAAATATATGAGAAGACTTCATCACTCCACTCTTAGTCATTGTGAGCACAATTTTACAAAATTAAATTGACACGAAAGTGGTGAGCACCACCATGATCTAAGTGAATGCAATTAGCGTTATAGAAATTTCATTAAAAAATCATAGCAAAATACGTGGTTTATCATTTCAAAAGGAAAAGTCATCAAATAGTTATCAGAGGGTAAGGTATCATGGTTCTCAAGGAGGAATTTGGATGAGCAAGAAAATGGTCAGTACCTGAGAGGCAAGTTACCTGTAGTGGGAGGGGAGATTTCCAGAGTCCTTTGGTTGGGGTGGACCCAGATAGGTAAGGAACTTGTTGTGGGGGTGGAGACCCCATAAGGAGTAGAAAAGGTGAATCACTGGGGAAAGAGGGGATTTGGCCATTAAGGATTTAGTATTGTTATTGGGGCGTGAGTGGCTCCAAAGTTTAAGATCTAGGATTTCAGTTTTCACTTTGCCAGTCTTCAGGACTGGGGTTGGTGATCTTTGAAAAGTGTGGAGGAGCTCCCATAGGCGGACATTGGAGGAGAGGCTTGAGCTGGCTGCAGAGCCCTGGTGGCAGCACTGAGGGAGTAGGACCTAGACCAGGCCTCCTGAGAGTGCTGATATCTTGAGCACTAAGTGCTTAAGACTGTTGCTGTCAGTGTCTGGGATACATCCTGGTAGTTTAGGCCCTTCATGGTTGGCATGGGAAGCACCTGGAAGTTGAGCCTCTTGAAGACAGATCGATTAAGCCATCTTGTAGGCATGTTTCTTTGTGTGGTTTCAATTTTCTTGTGGTCCTTGAAGCAAAAAGATATCATTTGTATCTCTTTTCCTTTTGTAAAATTAATTCAAATAAGGATTTAACAATTTTATTGACATAGTCAAGGAAGCAGTTTCAGATTTTACTGACTGTTTTCCTTGTTTCAGTTTTAGTGATGATTGTTTTTATCTTTTGCTATTTGTGGTATTTTTTGTCTGCTTTGTACTTTTCTTTGTCATTGACTTCCTATGTTTTTTAAATTAATTAAATAACTTATTTATATATAACAAAAGACCTCGAATATGAAAAAGCCTACTGGCTAAAAAAAGAGAAAATGGAGGTATTACTATCCCAGACTTTGAATTATACTACAAAGCCATAGTAATTAAAACAGCTTGGTACTGGTACAAAAACAATCATACCAATGGAACAGAATTGAGTGTTCTGAAATAAAACCACACATATATAGTCTACTAATCTTTGACAAAGGAGTGAAAAATTTGCATTGGAACAAGGACAGCCTCTTCAATAAATGGTGCTGGGGAAACTGGTGCAAAACATGCAAAAAAATGGACTAAGACAACCCCCTCATACCATGTATGAAAGTCAACTCAAAATGGATAAAAGACTTGCATGTTAGACTGGAAACCATAATATACATAGAGGAAAATGTGGGCAAAACCTTTCATGAATTACAATCTAAAAATTCATTTCTAGATACATCTATAGCAGGTAAAAAAATGAAGGAAAACATTAACAGCTGGGACTACATCGAACTAAAAAGCTTCTATACAGCAAAAGAGGCAACAGAGAAAACAATAAGAAACTCAACCAAGTCGGAAAAAAAAATTGCCCTACATACAAGTGGTAAGGGTCTGATAACAAAGATACAAAGAACTCACACAACTTAACAAAAACAAAGTGAAAGACTTCCTATGTTTTTGAATTAGAACCTCAAGTTATAATTTCTCTGTCAGCATTGATTTTACATAACTTGGTAAGTTTTAATATGTTGTGTATTCATCTTCTTTCCATTTAAAACAATTTCTGTTACTCTAAGCACAATTTGTGGCCATTTCATATGATAGGACTCCACACTAATGCATTCCTTAAACTTAAGAATTAAATAATATACTTTTAAATATCCCATGGTTAAAAGAGGAATGCCAGTGTATGTCATCAGCCCATTTTCCAAAAATGTGCAGTGAACAAACCCCTTAAATAGATGCAGCCTCTGATCAGCCTCACATAGATAAAAGCCAGGACACAGCACATTATTCTGTGTCCAGGAGCAGTGGACCACCTTCCCTGTGCTGTGATCTGGCCACTAAGGGATCCAGGATGTGTGGACCTTCAGTGTAAGTGTACTGATGGCTGACTCACAAGATTAAGAGGGTTGCTAGTAAAAGACTGGAAAAACTTACTCATGGTTAATTGAGGATATTCTCATCAGCAAATGTTTCTCACGGGACCCTTAGGTACAGAGGAAGCCCCATAAACTGCCATCTGTAAGCAGGGGACTGCACATGTTCCATTCATTTCCTAAACCCATGCTGATATAAATTTCAGCATAAGGGCAGGGAATGTAATGAATGACCAGCTCAAACATCAAAACAAAAAGATTGAATTCCTCCTCCTGTGCTTTGTCTATCTGAGACCTTCCACAAGATGGATGTTGACACAGGGGACATTACTGAGTCCACTGATCCAAAGGCCATACTGGGCAAGAACACGTGCACAGCACAGAACAAGTCATGGGGTGTCCAGGCAGTGTGTGATCCATCAAGAGGACATCACGATGACAATTCCTCCTGAGGACATATGAGTGGGATCCTGTCCAGAACATGTCATGTGCAGCACCCCCATTGAGAATGTTCTGGTGAAATGGAATGACTTAGTCATGGACCCGACTTCTGGGACTTAAAATCATCTTCATTTATATGCTGGTACATTCTTAGTCACGTCTGCATTTTGCCACATGAAACTGTCATTAGTGATGGACTGTAATGAGCATTCCAACAAAAACTGGAATTGGTTCCTACTGAAAAACAGAAATGTTGGGGATTCCTGAGAAAGGGGGACATGACCACCAGGTTTCCCTTTCCTGGAGGAATAAGGAGCTATTGAGGGACAAGTCTTTCCGAAAGGGGAGTCAGTATCTTTCCATCCTGAAAAGGAAACCACAGATGGAATGGGAGGAGTCAACATACTGAGAGATGCAACTAGATTATTTCCTGCTCATTTTCTCTGGATCTGGTGTGAAATTTGATTATTTCCTGCTCATTTTCTCTGGATCTGGTGTGAAATTTGAGGTATATTAAAAAATAAAGGCTCAGGTCCTCATCCACACTTTCACCTCTACTCTCTGCTCTTCTCACACTAACCAACTATGTGCTGAATAAAAACCACCAAGCATTGCCACCCCATCTTAAAGTGCCAGATTCTGCGGGAATAAAAACACACCTACTTAGAGTGCTGAATCCTGATGGTGTAGGGACCCAAATAGTTAAGTGAGGATTTCCTTGAAAACTGGGAAAAATGCCCCAAACTTGCATTTCTTGTCTCTCATGCAGATGATGAGTGGGAAAAGTTGCATATGTTGAACAAGGTCATAGAGGGAAAGATTTTGTTTGATTCCAAAACAACAACAACAACAAAAAAAAACCCAGAGGGCAATTTGCTCTATAGTGTTAGGGAGGACAACAGAGCTGCTGGGGGTACGTCTTTCTCAAGGCCACATGCTTGAAGCCCCTTTGCACAATTGGGGAAGCATCTTCAGAACAGGGGGGGCCTGTGAGCACAGGGGAGGTTCTGGCCTCACTTCCCTTTGAGGAGCCTTATGGGCAGTGCCAGGATTTCTGAATGAGTAAAAGATGATCAGCCTCCTCCTCAGGCTGGAGCCCAGTGAGGTCAGGGAGGCTCCCACCAGAGAAATTAGGAGGGATTCCTGCAGGCAGAGTACTAACAGTAGTGATGAGGAGATCAGGGCTCAACCCAGGTACTGATACACCACAGATAAGATACCTGATGTCACTTCAAACAGAGGAGATGGTAACTGAATGTTCTAGCACCTAGCCAAATCAGATCAGACTGAGTCCTAAAAGCTAAAGAGAGAAAAACACAGTCTGATGAGTTCAGTGCTGGGCCCAGATGTGTCTGAAACAGAGCATCAGCCCAGGTACAACTGGGTCCCTTCCCTGGAGTCAAACTATGTCCAGAGAAGAGAGGGAGTGGAGGAAAGGAGGCCAGATCTTGATGGAGACACCCCAGATCTACGAGTCTCACTTCCCCCAAACTACTTTATCCCTTTCAAAGTCTTGTCTCTGAGGGAGGTGGGGGCCTCCATGCAAACCTGCTTCCTTTACCAGGTTCTCTCTCCCAACTTTGACTTGTAGAATCTTCTACAACCTGGGGTGGTAGAGATGAATGAAGTACCAGAGCCCTCTGACCTGTACTTTCTGAGTCAGGACAGACTGAACTCAGGCCAGTGCCAGCGCCCATGGGGGTGCGTCTGTTCATCTACCACAGGAGTCAAGGTGGCTGCTACTGAGGAGCTGGGACAATCCAATGTTCTGAGTAATGAGATGAAGACAGGGTTCAGGCTGACCCAGAAGATCCAGTCATTCATTTTCCAGTGTTGACACACACAGCTGAGGATTCTCATTTCTTTTCAGGTCTCCCAGGATCTCATTCAGACTGTGTGTCCCAGGTTTGTGCAGTGGATGAGACTGTGATCTGAGACTGACACTTTGTTCCCCTTTGGTAGAGGGAGAGTGCCCCCACAAGAACCCCCAAATGTTGACTCTCAGATACTCAACAAGATGCAAGAACTCCAACTGAAGTTCAAACCAGAAAGTCTATTGCCAAGAAGTTGGTGCATCTGGGTCCCCAGCCGACATAGAAAAAGAGACCTTGAGCAGTCTCTGTTACAACCTTTAATACAGCAAAACCACCATGAACCCCTATTGTGCAGCAAGCAGGTAGAGGGTAAAACATGTTTCTGTAGCAGCCAGAAAAACCAGGGAGACAGGGTCAGGGTGTGTGATTAATCAGTTATTGCAATAATGGTTGTAAAAACAGGATGTGTGTTCAGTTGGCCATAGCGGGCACTCTTCCACTACCCAAAGGGAGAGAGGCACAGTCCTCAAAATGGAGTCCTAAGTAAGATGCAGTAACTCTGGTTCACCTGTCCTCAACAGAAACTATTACTAAATTAAGCTGGAAGGCAATGGGAAAATATCTTGAATTTTTCCAAATTCCTGAATTTTCATTTGAATTGCTTCTTAAAAAAGAAAAAAATTATTCTTATCCCCTATCCAGAGAATGCTTGAATAGGTGTTTTTGCAGTATAATCAAATTAAGATGAACTAGCACTTAATAACAGCAGACCCTAATAGAGTATGACCAGTATCCTAATAACAATTAAAGAAGAAATAAACAATTGGGAGAGAGCCCATTTGAATTTGAAAGAGGAGACTGAAAATTGACTTTTATAAGTCAAGAAATTTTGAAAGAGTTACCTGAAAACACATGATGAGAGAGAAACAATGATTCTTCCCTTTTGTTAATAGAGGGAGGATAACATTGCTGATTACTTGATATTGATAGGATATGGAATAACATAGAACATGAATAAAAAAAAAGTGCCTGGGAGCACAGTGAGTGGAGTCTAGTAGGAGATACTGTGAACATGATGATCTTTGAAAGACCATTGCTGTGCTGGACAGGGCCCAGCAGAAGCAGGAAGAAGAAAAGGAAAGGAAAGGAAAGGAAAGGAAAGGAAAGGAAAGGAAAGGAAAGGAAAGGAAAGGAAAGGAAAGGAAAGGAAAGGAAAGGAAA